>LDKF01002093.1:7857-32256 GCA_001026735.1 Rotylenchulus reniformis | reverse complement strand
AAATAGCCTTTTATGCTGAAAGTCCATTCAAAAAAGACCAAAATTATGAATAAAATTCCTATTCTAGGGTTTAGATTTTACTAGGGTAATGAGGATAAATTGATTAATTCTCTTAATACAGATCAATTAATAAATTAATACTGTTTTATGGAACATATTTTGCTTTGTAGATGTTAGGAATTTGTTGCAGCAGATACATATGTGTCAATTAAACCCTTAATCAAAAAATTTTAATATGCAGAAAAATCAAAAATATATGCGACTTTTGGACTGAACAATTTTGTTGAATTACAATGGTAAAAAGTGATTTTTCAGAATAGGTATTCACATTTTGTCATCAGAGCCTAAAATTCGGTTCAAACATTATCTAGAGGCCATTATCTAGAGACATTATCTTTGTCATTATCTAGAGACATTATCTTCGTTCAAACATTATCCACATTTTGTCATCAGAGCCTAAAATTCGGTTTCAAACATTATCTTTTCGGTTCAAACATTATCTTGGTGTCAATAGATATATGTATGCAGAGCAATAAATTAGTAGCTATAAAATGAACCTAAATTCCATGTAGTCAAACTCTTTGATCTATTCTGAAAAATATGTGTATTTTGGCCACAATTTTTCTCCAATGGACAAATTTATTAAAACTAACTGTTTAAAGTTCTATCTTTGACGCCAAATTTGTTTCTCTATGATTTGTTAGAATCGAGTTGTAAGTTGTGGTAGACTGGTGCCGAATGCCGTGACACTAATGAAAATCATTCTTTTTTATTTTTATATGGGCGGTCTACCTATGTGTGCCATCTTGACATTGGACGGAAAGAATAACGAGATTACAAACACATTTAACCATGTTGCCATGGCATTTTTGGCTCTCATAACTCATAATGCAGCAATATGTAAGATTATTGTTTGAAAGCACATGTATTCCGATGAAAAAATCTTGGAAAAATGTTTAGAATTTAAAATAAAAAATGATGCATTATTGAAAAATGAAAATAAAGGCATTAAATAAAATGAGAAAAATTTGGAGCTAAAAATACACGAATAACATTCTCAAAAATGAACTAATTTGGAACAACATTTTGAGTGTTTCAAACTTGCGTATGATATGAGAAAATTCAATTTTTGAAAGGCATAAATAAATTTGATAATCAGCATATCTTTAACTGATAAGCTATTTTTGCAAAAAAAATTTAGTTCAAACTTCCTTTTTTCTCACTGTGCTAGTGCATTAAAAAACCGCCAAATGATTTTTTCAAATGAATTTTTTTAATTTTTAATTTTTAATTGTTTAAATTTAAAATTTTTCAAAGCTTGCTAAACCATAAATATACAAAGAAAATAAGCACAATTTATATAATTTATTTTTTAAAAATTTTCAACAATTTTTCACTGAAATTCAAAAAATTAAAAAAATAAATATTTTTTACACATGATTTATCTTTTATGCTTTTGGCTAATAAGCTTTAAAAAAAATTTCTGCCAATTTTGGGCATATACTGGTTTTTTAAAGTCCTAGCACCATTCCTCCAAACATTCATTTTTTTCTTAATGATCAGTTGCCTCAGGAAATGATCCATTGGACCCACAGATCGATCAATGGCTTTGTGTATGATCTCCGTCGCTCTGCATCTCTAGCCACAATCTCTCCCTGTTTTTTCGTTTCTCTGTCTTATTTTATTGGCCCGATGCTTGATACTAACCAATTCAGATCACTTTTGGGCGCAGCAGGTGCATTCCACAGCGATTGATCAGTTGGTCTTTAACTTTAACGCTTCCGATAAAATCATTTTTCCGATCATCACATTTTTTTTATTTGGGGATTTTCTATTATTTAATAAAAAAAATGTTGGTATTAAATCATTTGACGGTATTTCTATGGTATACATCATCACCCTTTTTGCGCATTTTTTTTGTAAAAATTCGGCCTCTTTTATCAAACATTCTACTAATGATAGAAAATGAAACTTCTTCGTCAATGGCACCAAAAACATCTGCCATTAGATTCGGAATCTTGAGAAAATCGAATTTTCCGAATATGACCTGGCATCAAAATTGCCAAAAAAAATGTGTTTAAAAAATAGTTCTTGCTGAAAACTGAAATTGATGGCACCTGTATCGAGATTTTTGGTAGTATCAATATTGATTTGGCCAAAAATTCTAACTCAGCCATTTAGTTTATAAAGTTGTTACTCTGATTATATTGTCCTCTTACTTGATAGTTCTAATATAAATCTTCTTTTAGGCCATTTCTTATCATTTACACCCAAATGCCACGCCGCGTGTACGGTATCTACCGTTCCGCGTCGGCTACTCGGGTGCCAAGCGAGCCGCCCAAGGGTCAAGTGGAGCGAAGCGCATCCGTATCGGTAACACAGTAGTACCCGAGAGTAGTGCCTTTTACCATACAATTACAATCCTAATGGTTTATTTATACTTCTTACTTTACCTTTCTCCTTACTTCAGTAACAAAAATTTAGTTACCACGATCGCGGTCCTACATCCACATAGCTGCATTCGGATGTGCCGGTGCCACCTATGTAAAAATCGTAAAAAAAAGAGAATAAATAAAAAAATTGATACAGATGCCGTTCACCGGCTTTTCCGCTGTGAAGACTGATGTGTACCGTGTGAACCCGTGGTACTCCTTGGTATGAAGTAATTTTCGAAAAATATTTTCAAAGTGTACATTTATAGCGAAGTTACATGTCGGACAAGTACTACTACTTCTCGCCGCGCTATAAGCGAACCCAGTTCCATCGGCACTATTATCACGGGTAGAACTTTATCCATGGATGGCTTACCCTTATTTGTGAAAGTTTTACTAATGGATAAAATGCGTTGTAATGATTCTAGGCACGTTAATCACAATTATTTTATATATAAAACAAATAATGATAACTCTCTTTCAAATTATCATCCATTATGATAAGCTTACCACGTATACTCACCCTAATAATGGCAATATTTTCTTATCAAGACAAATTGACAACTATCCACGCGAGTGGAACTTCGAGAAGCAAGGCACTGCCACCGGTCAATTCTACTTTGCAAGGTGAGTTGGCAATTGGCATCGTCTTCCTGTTTTCTTAACAAGATTTGAGAGTGTTTCATTTCTTGGTAACAAAGTTACATTCGAACCACGAAAATTTACAATACCGTTTTCCCCAAATCTTTACTATAAAAAAAAGTCAATTTCTTGACAAATTAATCAAAATTTTATGTTTATAGACGAATGAAGTTCAACCCGTACCAGTACGGATGGCATCGCTTCTACGACCCGTACAGGCGCTATTACGACCCCTATTTCGACTCCTACATCAAGCTCTACGACTACCGACCGCGACTCATCGATGGGGTGTACTAAGAATGGCGTATTAACGGATCAGGACGAATAAATCCCACCAGCGCAATAAACAATTATCTTACAGTACATCTTGATATGTTATGCAAAAATGAGTTTGCTAATAAATAAAATTAGTCAAAGCAAAAAAAGAACCGATTGGTGCCCGTTTTACAAGGTGCTAGGCTAATAAAAAAATGCCAGATGCAAAGGCTTGGCTGAACACTTTTAATTGCTAGGTCAAAGTAGTGGTATTTTTTTTGAAATTCGGCTAAAAAGTTCAAAATTTTCGTGAAAACCTTATTTTTCGGTATTTCGCGAAATTTTCGAACTTTTTGGCATAATTTCAAAAAAAAACTAAAAATACCAGAAATTAGAGCATAAAATTCTGCATAGCTTTTATTAATTCTTTGGCTTAGCAAGCTTAGAAAAAAAATTTCTGCCCGATTGGCCCATGCGGTGGTTTTTTTTAAGTCATAGCATCTGTTTACACAGTCAACCGAGTAATTCCTCTATTTCGATCACTTTTTTGCAGATTCCAATCACCATTTCCTCCCTATGATTCACAGCCGATCAAATCCGCCATATAGTGGTGTAATTGATCACATAAAATCCGCGTCAGAAAAATGTGCAAATCCCTTTAAGCTATAATTTTTTGAAACGATTTTATGCAATATAAATTTTCCATAAGCTGATCATACGTGTACTTTGTTCTTTTCAATTTAACATATGGAAACAATCGCTTCGATAAATTATAGCCTCAAATGAGGAAGCCAGATTTGCACATTTTTCTGACGCGGATTTTACCCATTCCTCCTTTCTTTTTAATTTTTTTTTCTGAATTTTTTACATCCTAGACATTTAGGTAAGTTCAAATTTCGATCCATCACTTCCACTTAGCATCAAAAAGTATTCAAATTTCTTGTTGGAAAGTAATGCAAAATGTTGAATTGAAAAATGGATTGTTCCAAAAATGCACCCCATAAAATTTACTTCTTAAAAAATTCTACATACTTCCGGCGCCTATTTAGATCCTATCAAAATTCCTTTCTTGCAAAAATCAACGAAGAACTCTCCTCCGTTCAAGCAAAAATGCAGTCCGACTTCCGACAAAGTGATCGATTGGCCTATCAATCTATCGATCACAATGATCATTTCAAGCCCTTCAATGGAGAGGCAAGCAAACAGGATCTTTGGGTCCAAAAAAACCATTGCAAAAGATGAGTATTGAGTACAAGGTAGAAAAATTCAGTTCTTGAGAGAATGTTAGAGTAAGATGACCATGCTATTATCGTCAGGACCAAATCCATTACTTTTGTTCAGAATTTAGTATGGAAATACTAAAGGAGATGGTCCCTTCCATTTTTTGGGTCGAAAAATAATTTTTAAGACATCGATTTCGTGTATTTATAAAGTTTTTAGGGGCGTAGAATCCGATTTTTTTGAGACTCTCACCACATTTGACACGAGTTCACGTGAGAAAATTATTTTTTCGAAAAACGCCAAATATGATATAAAAACATTTCCTTAAGAACAGTTTTGAAGCTGAATTCAGATATAATAATAGATTTGACATATCATCAAGTTTAAAATTAATTGACAAAAAAATCAATGATTTTATAAAATCTTACTTAGATTAATTGAAAATGTTTCAGATTCATCATCAAAAACTTACCCTAGGGGGCTGCTTTACATAATTTCTAGCACATTTTTTTCTAGCAATGTTTTTCGAATTCAATAAACCTTGTTCAATTTTCGCTTTCCAAACCGGCTGTCTCACCGACGACCGTGTTTAGAGCACGTGGATAAAATATTTTAAGAATTTATTTTCCTCCTAAATATGAGGGAATCGCTCCATTAGCCAGATTTTATTTATCATACATCAAGAGTTATCTAATGATATATCACATGTATTTTTTCCTATTAATTTAGCAAATGTCAAGTTGTGAGTGTCACTTGTAAGTCCTAGAAAAATTTTGGCCCTAAAATTATAGATTAGTGTCTTCTATTTTTCAGTTGCAAATAAGCACCCACTCTCAATTTATGCACTTTATTCATCTTATTATGCATCGATGCTTTTGTTGTGTACTCAGCTAACCTATATAAAGAACAAAATGGATTCAATATTATGAAATGGATCAATATTTATTTAAAAATATTTCTATATTATCCATTTAGATAAAGCTGAATTTTCAACATCTTTTAATATGCATAAACGCCATATTGGCGCTACTTAAAAAGCGGACCATCTTGAAAACCCACTAAAAGGGTCCCCCCTTTTGGGAAAAATAGAAAAAAAAATTTTTGCTCAACAGTAATTAATTTGCTCAAAAAGTAGTTAAAAAAGTAAAAAAATGAAAGAAAAAAATTTTTGGTTTTCAAATGAAAAGGGTCCCCCCTGTTAAATTTCGGGTTTTCAAGATGGTCCGCTTTTTAAGTAGCGCCCATATATTTATGAATATGTAGGTAAACTAAAGCTTGAGCAAAACGTTAGACCGCCTCCTCTCGAGCCAGAGCTTTTGCCAACAGTGATACAGGTTTTGCCATAAAGAATCTTTCAACCCGGTTAAAAAATCTAAATTTTAAATTATGTAAATTATTTTCATGTAAAGACAGATAGAGAGACTATGTCCAAATTTCGCTTCAAGATATAGATTTTTTGAAATATACTATATTCTAAAAGATTCTTTATGGCTAATGGATCTATACGAGTGTATAGATCCATTAGCACCATGTAACCCATTTAATGTCCTTTAATACCCTCTCCAATATTTTGTGTTTCAAGCTATTTTATGCAAATATACGCTCAGAAGACGCTGCTCATCTACTTAGTCGGCGTGATAAGCGGCTTTCTGCTCTCTGTGTTCCTTTCGAAGCCCTTCCAGAACCTCGATGGGTGCCAATGTCCTGTTAAGCAAGAAATCCTCATCAACAACAACGACACGCCGAAGCTCGTGGTGGCACCAAAACATCAACCAACGGTAGATTTCTGACCATATTTGGCATGATCCTACCAGATCAGGGTTCTTGCTTCTTTTGCTTCGGAGTCGTGTCAGTGTCTGATCATTTTTAGAAAATTTGGATGCACTGGAATTTAGATGGAATTTTAGAAAAAATTGGAGCTAATAAGTTACTTCGTATAGATCATAACTTTTCCTCATGCCTTTGGACTTGTTGCAAGTAATAGGCTACTGGATGCTTAACCTAGATATCATATGTCATTAATAGGGATCGAATATATTCATAAAAAAATTTTTATTATGTATTTGAATATCAAAATATTTTGAACCAAAAATTCTTCTTTTAAAGTTTTAAACCCATTTTGGGATTTTTGGTGAATGAGGAACTATTTTTTGGCTTCATATTAGTCGTTATTCTAGCGATTCACCCAATCCATCTCCATCAAATTATATTTTATTACTTTTAAGTCGGCGCCTTCACCAGACTGGTTTGTTGTAAGCGTCAACAAAACTCATTCGGATTCGGCGGAGGAAGAGCATAGGCATCAGTTTGGCCACCTTCAACACCATCACATTGAAGACATACTGAAGCAACCGGAAGAATGGGACACGCCGATGTCCTTCCATGCCAACTCGTCGGCGGCACACCACAACGGTACATTGATCAATGATCACTGATCATTGATCAATACCCTAACGTAGTTGGATCGATTCTATGTGGGTAAACAATTCGCTATGGGATCTGTATTATATTTTTAAATGAGTACATTGGGTCTATAAGTGATCAGTGATCACGCAAAAGCAGCATGATCTTATCTAAATCAGACAAGGACACGGTGGCTGACGAGCTTGCACGCCGGGTGCGCGTTTTCTGCTGGATCATGACCGGCAAGGACACGCAGCAGACACGCGCCGTACATGTGAAGGTATTACAGTAGAAAAGACCTATTTGATTATAAATTACGATAGGCCACTTGGGCTCGTCGATGTAACAAGTACGTGTTCATATCCGCCCATGAGAATGCCACTCTTCCGGCAATCAGTCTGAACGTCTCCGAGGGACGGTAAGGTGCCATTTTAGGTGTACCGACATTTGCGGCCCCGATACGAGTCCCATTCGCTATATAACTCACAGTCAGTTGGAAGCTAGAAAACAAGATCGATGCGAAAAAATAGAGCAAAAAATTAGCTACAAAATGAGCTAAAATATTACCACCAAATTGCGCCAATGTGAAAAAAGTTATGGCCAAAACTCTGAATCTGGTTAAAAAATTTTTATTTTGGCAATAATTTTTTAATCAATTGTCCAATTCGAGTGTGCTTGGCCTCATTTTTAGCTATTTTTTACTCTATTTTTTGACATCAATCTCATTTCTCTAGTGTCTAACCGAATTATAGAGAGGACCGCAAATGTTTGGAGAGTGGGGTTGAATTTCCAATTTAATAATTATGAATTTTCATAAAATTACCAATTTTAAGGAATCACCTCTGGGGCAAGACCAAGGCGGCTTTCCAGTATGCCTATGAGGAACATTTGGTGCGAAAATTGTCGAATGATTTTTATTGATTTTCTGTTTACATAGAATGATTTTGACTGGTTCCTGAAAGCCGACGATGACACCTACGTGATCATGGAGAATTTACGGTACTTGTTGTTGGGCTACGATACAGAGGAGCCCCTCTATCTTGGCTGCAAATTCAAGCCGATTGCAAAGCAGGTAACTTCACATTTAAGTTTTTTACATTTATATTTGGCTACATTAGGATTACATTAACACTACTTACATTGTTACATTTTATCTAATTCATTATTAGTGTTTTTAAGGGCTACATGAGCGGCGGCGCCGGTTATGTGCTAAGTCGCGCGGCATTGCGCGCCTTTGCAGAACGCGGCGTGCATAACGCGTCCCTTTGTCGGCAGGACGAGGACGGGGCAGAGGATGCGGAGATGGGGTTAGTGAACTGCCCAATTTCATAATTTTTAGCGCCATGATTTCTTATGATCTAATCCATTATTAATGTCTTTGGGTCACATCAAACTTTTGGGGTCATTTATTCCCAAATCTGGTAAGCTTCTTGTTATGCCTTTTTAGTCGCAAAAGCATCCTTCCTAGTGCCAGTCTTGTAATCTTTCAAACTGGTTATTACTAAATAACTTATTAGTCAGCTATATGTATTAGCTAATTAAGGTGCTGGGTCGTTAAAAAAGTGGCCAATGTGGCCAGTCTGGCCTAAAACTTTTTTGTAGACTTGTTAGACCAAAAGTATAAGAGGCAAAATTGTTCAGAATTTTTTGAAAATTTTGAACTTTTTGGCCGAATTTCAAAAAATAAAAATGCCATTCGAATAAGCAAAAATTTTTTAACAATTTTGACTTTTATANAAAAGCATCCTTCCTAGTGCCAGTCTTGTAATCTTTCAAACTGGTTATTACTAAATAACTTATTAGTCAGCTATATGTATTAGCTAATTAAGGTGCTGGGTCGTTAAAAAAGTGGCCAATGTGGCCAGTCTGGACTAAAACTTTTTTGTAGACTTGTTAGACCAAAAGTATAAGAGGCAAAATTGTTCAGAATTTTTTGAAAATTTTGAACTTTTTGGCCGAATTTCAAAAAATAAAAATGCCATTCGAATAAGCAAAAATTTTTTAACAATTTTGACTTTTATACTTTTATCTAACAAGTCTAACAAAAAAGTTTTAGGCCAGACTGGCCACATTGGCCACTTTTTTTAACGACCCATTACCGCTAATTAATACTCAATCAATTTAGACTATGTTTGGAGCGTTTGGGCGTACGCGCGGCGGACACACGCGACGCGGATACACACCACCGCTTCTTCCCGTTCGCGCCGGACCACCATCTGCCTCCGGGCAAGAAGGACCCGAACTACTGGTTTTGGAAATCCATCTACTACCCAATGGATCAGGTAGAATTTTTTTGCCTAAATAGCAGATCTAATTTGAACTATGACGCCCTCTATGACAACTCTTTACTAGAGATGCTCGAGACTCTCGGTCTCGAGTCTCGACTCGAGACTTTTCTCGGTTTTTTTGGGTCTCGGTCTCGAGTCTCGGTCTCGGGTTTTGAGTCTCGGAAAACGAGACTTTTACACTGGATATTCTGGGGTTTTTCCGAAAATTTGTAAAAATTTGACCATTTTTCTTAAGGGAGTAACCTAAAATATCGCAAAATTTTCTCCGGCGGCCCCTATCGGGACCGCCGCCGCCCCTCAATTTCTAAAAAATTTCCCAGCCAAAAAAATTTTCAAACTTCTAAAAGGCTAAAATTTGAAATTTTTCTCCGGCATTCCCTAATTAGGCCGTTGACAACACAGTAAATTTTAATCTTTTTATTTGCCACAGATCCCGCATCAATCTTGAGAATTAGGTCCAAATTTTAAAAGCTTCTCCATAAATTCCCAAAGATGTTTTTGCCTCATCTTTTGGACCTCCCAAATTTTTATTTTGGGTCATCATTTAATCCCTGCTGTTAACCTCACTCGAATTATTTCGCAAAAATTTTTAATTTGATTTTAATTTTGATTTTTTTTGTTTTTTGGCGAAAAAAATTTAAAAAATCTCGGGTCTCGAGTCTCAGTCTCGAGTCTCGGGGTCAAATCTCGGTCTCGGTCTCGTTTCTCGAGTCTCGGGAAAAATCAGGTCTCGAGCATCTCTACTCTTTACTATGACGCCCAAATCAAACTTAAAGTTTCTTAAAGCTTGCTAGATTGTTAGTAAGTTTTTCAAAAAGTTTTGAGCTCGATTGACCAATGAGGCCAGTTTTTGTGCCCAATTTGGCACTTTTTAATATGCTAGTTCCAGTCTTTCCGCGTTTTCTAATGCTATCTCGCAAAATGATGGCTAGCCTCTGTACTCTCTCTGACTTGCCATACCTTCCACAGGGTCCCGGCTGCTGTTCCGACTTCGCGGTCTCCTTCCATTACCTGAACCCGGGCTGGCTGTACGTCATGGAGTACATGGTGTACCATCTGCGGCCCTTTGGGCGTGACCTGCCCTTCAGCAACCGCACCATGGACGCGGTTGTGGCAGGTGCGCGTGCCAACCGAGGGCCGGAAGATGCGCGAGCGCGCTGGAATGGAACCCACTGGGTGAGAGCGGAGGATGGTATTTAAAAAATAATAAAACATCTGTTTAGGCACTAAAAATAAAAAAAGTACCGCTATTTTCAATAGAGTTTATTTTTGGAAAAAGAACCATTGATGTTAGAATTTTTCGTCTGACAAGGATAAATGTCTGCAAAACTCTCGATTAAGCAGTCCGATTTTTAGTATTAATATTTCAGCTAATGTAACCCCAAAGATGGATGGTATAGCGTCATTGTTGCACACTCCGATATCGACTAATAAATAGTACTCGGTAGCAATGAATATCATAGAAATACTTTCTACTTTCTAATACCGACTACTTGGACTACCACCGATGTACAGGGCAACTCCTACACCACTACGATCCGACCACGACCATTTTTAACCAAAAAAATGTTATCTCCCCGATTTACTATCATGTGTTGTTCGATATCGGGCCGGATCCGATCGGCGGATTGAACCGGGATCCAGGTAGCGGATCCGACCTGAACAAAATAGAAATCTTTCGGGACTGAATCTGAATCGATCCCGGTACCGGATCCGGCCCGACCCTCCGTGCCGAACATTATTATCATGTATTGTTGTATATCATTTTCAATTTTTTAATATATATTATAGATACTTAATAAGGAGTTTATTATGTAATATGGTCAGTTAAATATGGAAAAATTAGGGAGGGCGGTTGACTGTGGATGACTCATCGATGCTTGGGCGATTGTTTACCCTGATTGGTGCGAAAAGCTTATCGATCACAACTTTTGAAAAAATCAATTCCACCGGTCACTTTTACCTTCACTTTTGATCCATTATCCGATCATTTAATGTTCAGTGTTCAGACTGTATCCCATTCGAGATCTGATGCGCATATTATTCTCTAAAAAAAGAAATATAAAAACTATAATATCTATTACACCTTGATCACTTTTGGCTCAAAAAAATACACTACAAAGTATACTTATAATAGGGCTGCTGGGATTTTTAGTTGCTAAAAACTACCATGATACTAAATATTTTTTTAAATGGAAATTTGGCCTGAAAAGGATCCAAAATAGTTTTTTTTAATCTTCACCGATAAAAACATGTTTTTCGTGCATATTAATCTAAATAAATCAAAATAAAAAAATATATATAAACTAAAAACCCAGCCTACTTTTAAAGGTTTAGATTTTTTTACAACCTACTGTATAATTCTGGCATTAGCGATTTGGTGGCTGCTAAATTTTATTTTTTTGTGTCCATTTTTAATTTTGAAATCCGATCAATATACATTTATGTCCATTTTTGGAGGGCCAACATTGACATTTCCCACTTTTTGCCCAATAACACACACCATTTTCGATTAATGGACAGTATAATCTATTATTGCAAAGTGATATGGCGATAAGAACGCCTTTTCCTTATCAATTTTACCTCAAAAAAATTTTTATGGGGGCACGGTTGATGGGTCCTCTAAGCTCATCTGATCCATCGGTGCTCAATTTTCTTATCAGCAGTCAGCACTATGGAAAGATTTCCACCCAATACCCACCACCACTCTTTTCGTGGCCCTTGATCGATGGGATACAAATTGCAATTTTTGTGTGTATGCACCAATGTTGTCGATTATCCTCATTTTTCAAAATGATTGATAGCCAGATCCATGGCGCGACATTTGGAGATCCGACATTTGGGGACCATTTGCTATGATTGGTTCAAACAGAACCTAGAGAAACCGTTACTTATCAAAAAATAGAGTAAAAAAAACTTTGCTACAAAATGAGCCTTACAAGTTAGCCCATCTTATATGGTCAATTACAAAAAAGTTACAACCAATAGATAATTTTCAAATTTTGGACCGTATTTTGGCCATAACTTTTTGTTTGCAATGAGCCAATTAAAATGGTTAATTTTATGCTAATTAGCTAGTTTTATACTAACCCTTAAACATTTTTTAGTTTTATACTAATTAATCTTTTGCTCTGTTTTGGATAACAAAAAAGTTTTCTCAAGTTTCTGTTTGAACCGCATTATAACGATTGGTCCTCAAATATCGGATCCCCAAATGTCGGGAAGCCGTTGGATCATCATCAAAAATGATCGAATCTGATCTGATTCGACCCCTTAGATTATAATCAGATCAGATCATCCAGGATCATGATCCATAATATGCACGTGGAGTGGATTATTATATTTTCCGACAAATTCAATTAAAATAGGTAATCAAGTGCTAGACTGAAAAAATACCATATTTTCATTGGAGAATTGCTGAACATGAATTCATCTATCCCAGGGCTTCCAGGTCTTGGGTGACTGAAAAAAGGACATCAAGCTTAAAGTTAAAGATTTTGAGGTCGAAAAAAAGGACGCTTTTAAAAAGCTTAATTTTACTTTCCAAAGCAGAACTATTAACAGATTTTTATCAATAATTTGATGTTTAAATCATATATTTTTCATTAGCAACAATTTGTTCCAATAATTTTCGATCACTGTTTGGAGTGTCAATGGTCCCGATAGGGGCCGCCGGAGAAAATTTTGAAAATTTAGTCCTTTTTCTTAAGAAATTTGGTCATTTTTTGAATAAAATTTTCGAAAATCTCAAAAATAAAGGACAAAAAAGGACAGCTGGTCCAAAAAAAGGACAAATCTTTAAAAAAAGGACATTTAAATTTTCAAAGATCGGGACCCCTCAAAAAAAGGACAAATCTTTAAAAAAAGGACATCTGGAAGCCCTGATCTATCCGTTTGTGATCTTTCAGAAAGTATTGGCTTGATGATGTCGATGTTCAGTCTGTTGTCACTGCTGCTTTTGGCAGCCGTTTCCATTGATGCGCGAACCCAACATTACCATCGGCATCGGCACTTGTCGGACATTGGAGCGACGAGGTATTAATCTGCAATATTTTTTTTATAAACACCCAATTACGATATAACAAACGATATCCATGGAAAATCTTGCCCAAAAGCCTACAAACTTGTAAAAGAAGTAAATCCAAATCGGTGCCTGCGATTTTTTTTTGAGAAATTCGTAAAAATCTAAAAAAAATTAATTAAAGAGTCTTCCTCATCTATTAACAGTGTGCCTCTTCGTCGGATGGACACGATGCGGGCGCGCCTGGCGGACAGCGGTTCCCTGGAACAGTTTGCTAAGCATCGGGCGCAGGCGCTGCGCCAGCGTCTGCAGCGTCTTAGCAACAACCAACTGTTGAGCAACAGCGAAGAGCTGGAGGAGGAAGGCCCATTGGGCACCGAGATTGACGAGATTCTCAAGAATTACATGGATGTGGGTTTGGGGGCGAAAAAAAAATAAAAAAAAACTTTCCTTTGTAAGATGCTAACCTATAAAAATAATCATTAAAGAATATAACAAGGGTATCGTCAATTAAACCATTTTTGGCCCTAAATCTAACTCGAAAAATGGTTCTTTTGATACCAAAATACCAAAAATTTACTCGAAAAACCGAAGCCGGTATTTAAATCTTAAACTGCTCTTGGATGACTCGAGAAAATGACAAATTTTGGAACTTACCTAATGAATTAAACATATAATAAGCAAAATTTATATCTGAAAATTCTAGGTCCATCAGAATATTTTAACTAAAAAGGGAGTTTCCTGAGTAGCAAACCCGATTTTGCTTTGGTGACCCATTCCGATTTAAAGAGCCGAATCATATATTTTTTGCTAATAGGGTCATTATATTTAAAAAAATAATTTTCTAACTGATTTTTTGGCTTACTCAAAAATTGTCAATGCTTTTGTTCAAGGCCCAATACTATGGTCAAATCTCCATTGGGAACCCGGCCCAAAATTTCTCGGTGATCTTCGATACTGGATCCTCCAACCTATGGGTGCCCTCCAAGAAGTGTCCCTTCTACGACATTGCATGCCGTAAGAAATTTTTTGGAAATTTTGTTGAAAATCCAGATTTTTAAGTGGTCCACCACAAATATGACAGCTCCAAGTCATCCAGCTACAAATCTGACGGGCGCAAAGTACAGATCCAGTATGGGACAGGCTCCATGAAGGGGTAAGGGCATGGGATCGGATTAAAAAATCTTTTTTGTTAATGCNCATTCCCGGAGATTTCGGTCCAAAAGTGCGAAACAGTGTTCAACAACATGGTGTCCCAGCAGAAGATCCCGGAGCCGGTGTTCGCCTTTTGGCTGAATCGGTAAAATTCAGCAGATGCTAGGAAAAAATCGGTAAAATTCAGCAGATGCTAGGAAAAAATCGGTAAAATTCAGCAGATGCTAGGTGCAAAAAAGGGGAAAATATAGAAAATTCTAAAAATGTACCAATCCCGGAGCCGGTGTCGCCTTTTGGTTGAATCGGTAAAATTCAGCAGATACTAGGACTTTTAAAAAGGGGAAAATACGG
This sequence comes from Rotylenchulus reniformis, assembly GCA_001026735.1. Classification (NCBI taxonomy): domain Eukaryota; kingdom Metazoa; phylum Nematoda; class Chromadorea; order Rhabditida; family Hoplolaimidae; genus Rotylenchulus; species Rotylenchulus reniformis. Next base: position 17,488 of record LDKF01002093.1, on the reverse strand, counting down.
GGATATATCGAAACTGATGAGTGAATATTTTATGGTATTTTTTCTCCTGGTATTAGAATGGATTTTATACGCTAATTAATATAATATCGAAGAGAAAATAGTTTTTTTTACTACCGTACTCTTATGACCACAGTAACCCTACTTCCGAATTGGGTGGCGAGATAACCATTGGAGGCACTGACCAGCGCCGTTATGTGGAGCCGATCACGTATGTCCCGATCACACGAAAGGCCTACTGGCAGTTCAAGGTATACAGTATATATGCACACCAAATGTATGATGTCCATATCAAGATGGAATTTCGGAATTTCATAATAAGGCCGAACTATTGGACTATTGGTTCAACTAAGCATTTGAAGATTGGCCATAAAACTAGTTCGTGACTGAACTGGTATGGATCTTATTAGATTCCGTACTAAGAATCAAAGGCTCTTTCTTAACGATTAGACCACAATAAGAAACCAAAGTTCCCCCAATTTTATTTGATTTATCTTTTTGTTGATTTCTTATTCTCGAATACCTATTTATTGGTCATGTTCAGCTCCAAATTTCAAAAATCCATCCAATCTATACGATTCATCCCAATAAGAAAGTTATTTTTTTCTATTCATATCCTCTCAGATGGACTCGGTGAATGGTGCCAAAGGAAAAATTGCATGTGCCAACGGATGTCAGGCCATCGCGGACACGGGTGAGCAAAAAAAAAGAATTATTAATTAAAAAAGGAAATTATTTACAGGTACCTCCCTGATCGCTGGCCCGAAAAATGATGTTGAACAAATCCAAAAGTACATCGGTGCCCTACCGCTGTTCCACGGAGAGGTTTGTCTACTTTTTTTTTCTCAGATATACCAGATCGAATAGAAAAACTTCTGATTGGGCATTTAGGTAAGGGTCAGAATTCCGATTAGGTATATTAATTATGGTATAGAAATAGAACAACCAGAATTCGCTTCTAATGATCTGCTAATAAGACATAATACATACAGTCTTCTTTAAATTTGTACTTCATAATCAGTGTTCGGAAAATTGGATTTGCTCGTACCCGTACCAAGACTACGAAATATGAGTACAAGTTCCGATCACTGATCAGAATTCTAACATGACAATACTCCCTTCAGTACATGGTGTCCTGCGAGCGCATTCCGACCCTGCCCGACATCTCGTTTGTCATCGGGAGCAAGGCGTACACCTTGAAGGGCTCGGATTACATTCTGCAAGTCAGCACCATGGGCAAAACCATGTGCCTGTAAGTAAAGGCTTTCAATTCTTGAGAGCAACATATTCATCTTACAACATACACTTTTACGGAAAAACTAAACCAAATCAAATGTTGATCCAAATAAACGGAATTACTAAAAAGATTGAAATTTATCCAGATTGAGTGTCGGGACTCAATAAACAATAAAGCCCATAAGCAACCACTTTAAGTAGCGCCCATAAATTTATATTCTCTAAAATAAATAAAACCCTATTATGTACACAAATTAATAATCTGGATTTGAAGATATGATAGGGGAGTAGAACTTACTACGCAAGTGATTGATTTTTTCTCCAAATAGCTCTGGCTTCATGGGCATCGATCTTCCGCCCCAAGTTGGCGACCTATGGATCCTGGGCGATGTGTTCATCGGTTTGGATTTTTTAATAAAAAATTGATTTTTTATAATAAATTTCCAGGTCGTTACTATACCGTGTTTGACGTGGGCCAGCAACGGGTTGGCTTTGCACAGGCCAAGGATGAAAACCAGTGAGAGAAATTTCAAAAAAAACTCCACAAAACACACATTTTAAGATCATATAAAATATTTTAATAATATGCATTAAAAAGATAAAATCACACAATATATAATATCGAAAAATGCAATAAAATATGTAATATTAAAATACCAAAAAATATTCATTGGAAAATGAACACACTGCATATTTTGTTTAAGAATTTTTAAGAAAAAATGTTCTACTAATAGTAAATATGCAGTGCTCCGAAAGGCCCAAAAATATGCATTTTATGAAAAAAAAATTCTCTACCAAACAACTTATTTTGGTACTAAGATATCTTGATTTTTGGTTCATCTATAATGGATGGCAACGCCCAATTGGACCATTATTTTCAGTCGCCTGGCTGGACCTCGAGTGCGCGACTGCATCAACGGCGGCAGTCTGTGCTTTGAGTCCACCGATGGCACTGACGACAGTGGCCAATTCGAGGAGGGCGACTTTATGGCCACGATGTGAAGGGAAAATGAGGGAAAGTGCCAATTTTGAAGGATGCCACCAAATTCCCCACTAAATAAATGTGCCATCCAATTCTTTCCAATATTCAATTGCTCTAATTATTATGATAAACTAATTTATACAATACTTTTTACTTGTTATAAATAAGTTTCTGGCCAACTTAACACCTAAATTGTTGGCAAAAAATCTCCAAAAAAAGGGTTCCGATCTGAGTGTAGAAAATCTATCAATTTACTTTAATCAGTCGATGATCTTTCATGAAAAAAATCAATTATTTTGCACGATACCAAATTAAATAATATTATAATTAATCGAATAGAAAAAATTGACCATTCGATACGACCCCTGAATTAAAATTTAAATTTAAGCAAAAAATTAAACCAAAATTAATTGCACCAATTTTACACTATTTTACCCTATCACAGTAAAATCAACTTTTAAATTCATCCAAAAAATGAAAAAATATCCATACATCTTTATGACTGAAACTATTATGATCGGCCAAAAATTTCCTCCATATAAATGTCCACTTTGAAGGCTTGGAATGTTCGGGCCAAAATGGTCTCCTCCTTGCGTTGCAGGGCCAGAAGCTGAAAACATTGTTTAATTAAGTTTATAGATTGAGGAATTTTTTTTGGGTATTCATAAGAACCTTCTCTGACCGAATTTACAGTGTCTGTCAATGTTATCTCTCAACTTTTCCTTTTTTTCCTCGCCGCGAAAAGATAAAGTAAGATAGAAGAGAAAATCATTCGCTTCATATACCGTATTTTTTCTAATATAATGGCACCCCCTTATATAATGGTACCCCCTAATATAATGGCAATAACTAATGGGGATTGAAAAATATAATGGCACCCTCTAATATAATGGCAATTTTCNGGGGGGGGGGAGCGAAAACTTTACAAGGGACTGGTAATGGGACAATTTTTTAAAAAAGCACCTTTTGAACCAAATTCCCCATTCGACTATTTATAAAATTTTACCTCCCCCCTATAGTGAGCTCTTTAAAAATGTGTGTCCCTTTGTTACAAAAAAAAACTAGGTACTCAATACCCATCCCCTTAAGGAGTAAAATTATGGAATAAACCAAATGTAAAAATTTTTCATCAATGATGGGCAACTTGAAAGGTTGATCTACCTTTCTTAATCCCGATTTTCAGCTTCGTGTCCAAGGACACGGTTTGTGTGGCTGGCATCTGTGTCAGTCAGCAGGAATTTACGGAAGCGACGAGGTGAGCTAATTGCAAAAACATGATTCTAGGGGATGCTCAGTGATATTCTTACCAATTAGGGAACTATTGTTGGAAAGTTATGGAGTACGGTAATCTTACATTAGAGAGTGCACATTTTTGCAGTGAACCCGGTGTGACCTTTGTGGCTGCCCGTTTTGACGGCATCCTCGGCATGGCATTCCCGGAGATTTCGGTCCAAAAGTGCGAAACAGTGTTCAACAACATGGTGTCCCAGCAGAAGATCCCGGAGCCGGTGTTCGCCTTTTGGCTGAATCGGTAAAATTCAGCAGATGCTAGGAAAAAATCGGTAAAATTCAGCAGATGCTAGGAAAAAATCGGTAAAATTCAGCAGATGCTAGGTGCAAAAAAGGGGAAAATATAGAAAATTCTAAAAATGTACCAATCCCGGAGCCGGTGTCGCCTTTTGGTTGAATCGGTAAAATTCAGCAGATACTAGGACTTTTAAAAAGGGGAAAATACGGGGATATATCGAAACTGATGAGTGAATATTTTATGGTATTTTTTCTCCTGGTATTAGAATGGATTTTATACGCTAATTAATATAATATCGAAGAGAAAATAGTTTTTTTTACTACCGTACTCTTATGACCACAGTAACCCTACTTCCGAATTGGGTGGCGAGATAACCATTGGAGGCACTGACCAGCGCCGTTATGTGGAGCCGATCACGTATGTCCCGATCACACGAAAGGCCTACTGGCAGTTCAAGGTATACAGTATATATGCACACCAAATGTATGATGTCCATATCAAGATGGAATTTCGGAATTTCATAATAAGGCCGAACTATTGGACTATTGGTTCAACTAAGCATTTGAAGATTGGCCATAAAACTAGTTCGTGACTGAACTGGTATGGATCTTATTAGATTCCGTACTAAGAATCAAAGGCTCTTTCTTAACGATTAGACCACAATAAGAAACCAAAGTTCCCCCAATTTTATTTGATTTATCTTTTTGTTGATTTCTTATTCTCGAATACCTATTTATTGGTCATGTTCAGCTCCAAATTTCAAAAATCCATCCAATCTATACGATTCATCCCAATAAGAAAGTTATTTTTTTCTATTCATATCCTCTCAGATGGACTCGGTGAATGGTGCCAAAGGAAAAATTGCATGTGCCAACGGATGTCAGGCCATCGCGGACACGGGTGAGCAAAAAAAAAGAATTATTAATTAAAAAAGGAAATTATTTACAGGTACCTCCCTGATCGCTGGCCCGAAAAATGATGTTGAACAAATCCAAAAGTACATCGGTGCCCTACCGCTGTTCCACGGAGAGGTTTGTCTACTTTTTTTTTCTCAGATATACCAGATCGAATAGAAAAACTTCTGATTGGGCATTTAGGTAAGGGTCAGAATTCCGATTAGGTATATTAATTATGGTATAGAAATAGAACAACCAGAATTCGCTTCTAATGATCTGCTAATAAGACATAATACATACAGTCTTCTTTAAATTTGTACTTCATAATCAGTGTTCGGAAAATTGGATTTGCTCGTACCCGTACCAAGACTACGAAATATGAGTACAAGTTCCGATCACTGATCAGAATTCTAACATGACAATACTCCCTTCAGTACATGGTGTCCTGCGAGCGCATTCCGACCCTGCCCGACATCTCGTTTGTCATCGGGAGCAAGGCGTACACCTTGAAGGGCTCGGATTACATTCTGCAAGTCAGCACCATGGGCAAAACCATGTGCCTGTAAGTAAAGGCTTTCAATTCTTGAGAGCAACATATTCATCTTACAACATACACTTTTACGGAAAAACTAAACCAAATCAAATGTTGATCCAAATAAACGGAATTACTAAAAAGATTGAAATTTATCCAGATTGAGTGTCGGGACTCAATAAACAATAAAGCCCATAAGCAACCACTTTAAGTAGCGCCCATAAATTTATATTCTCTAAAATAAATAAAACCCTATTATGTACACAAATTAATAATCTGGATTTGAAGATATGATAGGGGAGTAGAACNGCTTCATGGGCATCGATCTTCCGCCCCAAGTTGGCGACCTATGGATCCTGGGCGATGTGTTCATCGGTTTGGATTTTTTAATAAAAAATTGATTTTTTATAATAAATTTCCAGGTCGTTACTATACCGTGTTTGACGTGGGCCAGCAACGGGTTGGCTTTGCACAGGCCAAGGATGAAAACCAGTGAGAGAAATTTCAAAAAAAACTCCACAAAACACACATTTTAAGATCATATAAAATATTTTAATAATATGCATTAAAAAGATAAAATCACACAATATATAATATCGAAAAATGCAATAAAATATGTAATATTAAAATACCAAAAAATATTCATTGGAAAATGAACACACTGCATATTTTGTTTAAGAATTTTTAAGAAAAAATGTTCTACTAATAGTAAATATGCAGTGCTCCGAAAGGCCCAAAAATATGCATTTTATGAAAAAAAAATTCTCTACCAAACAACTTATTTTGGTACTAAGATATCTTGATTTTTGGTTCATCTATAATGGATGGCAACGCCCAATTGGACCATTATTTTCAGTCGCCTGGCTGGACCTCGAGTGCGCGACTGCATCAACGGCGGCAGTCTGTGCTTTGAGTCCACCGATGGCACTGACGACAGTGGCCAATTCGAGGAGGGCGACTTTATGGCCACGATGTGAAGGGAAAATGAGGGAAAGTGCCAATTTTGAAGGATGCCACCAAATTCCCCACTAAATAAATGTGCCATCCAATTCTTTCCAATATTCAATTGCTCTAATTATTATGATAAACTAATTTATACAATACTTTTTACTTGTTATAAATAAGTTTCTGGCCAACTTAACACCTAAATTGTTGGCAAAAAATCTCCAAAAAAAGGGTTCCGATCTGAGTGTAGAAAATCTATCAATTTACTTTAATCAGTCGATGATCTTTCATGAAAAAAATCAATTATTTTGCACGATACCAAATTAAATAATATTATAATTAATCGAATAGAAAAAATTGACCATTCGATACGACCCCTGAATTAAAATTTAAATTTAAGCAAAAAATTAAACCAAAATTAATTGCACCAATTTTACACTATTTTACCCTATCACAGTAAAATCAACTTTTAAATTCATCCAAAAAATGAAAAAATATCCATACATCTTTATGACTGAAACTATTATGATCGGCCAAAAATTTCCTCCATATAAATGTCCACTTTGAAGGCTTGGAATGTTCGGGCCAAAATGGTCTCCTCCTTGCGTTGCAGGGCCAGAAGCTGAAAACATTGTTTAATTAAGTTTATAGATTGAGGAATTTTTTTTGGGTATTCATAAGAACCTTCTCTGACCGAATTTACAGTGTCTGTCAATGTTATCTCTCAACTTTTCCTTTTTTTCCTCGCCGCGAAAAGATAAAGTAAGATAGAAGAGAAAATCATTCGCTTCATATACCGTATTTTTTCTAATATAATGGCACCCCCTTATATAATGGTACCCCCTAATATAATGGCAATAACTAATGGGGATTGAAAAATATAATGGCACCCTCTAATATAATGGCAATTTTCGGCTGAGGTTAAAAAAAATATAATGACATGCCACTATATTAGAGATAATTTTTCTTTGGACTTATGGATACTCATTGAAAAAACTTATGCTGTAAATAATAATATAAATTATGAAGGACTCCAACCTCGGTGATGCTGATCAGTCTGCCAAGCTCGGCCACCCGTCTGATCGCATTCTCTTCCGGCATTTCCATCATATAGAAGGTGGCCAACTCTCGGTACATTTGCTCCACCATCTCGTTGGCACATTGTTTGGCTTCGGGCGAAATTTTTTGGAAAATTTCATCTGAAAATTGTGAAAATTCTTTGTAAATTGTTGATTATGTAATACAAATTTTTTGGGCTAAAAACGGTGAACTTCTTTGTAAAAGTTTTGTTATGGGTTTTTAATTTTTTGTGAGCGAAATTGGTTTTGAAATATTTTTTGCAATTTTTTGAATGAATAAAAATTATTTTTTCTTTTGTTTCATTTCTATGGTATTAAATAGTTGTTATTCTCAAAAAGTGAGTTATCCAATATCCCTTAAGTTTGATTTGTCTTTCTGTTTTTTTCTTTTTTTTTCAGAATAAATTTGTTCAAATTATTTTGGATTTTTCTAAGGATTCCATTTAAGATAATTTTTATTTTTGTTTTTTCAGCTGCCGATTATTTCCTCAAAAAATTACCTGATACGCGCCAGAACATGATGCCAAAGCAGTAAGCAAGTTCAATTGGCCGGGGCTCAAGTCGACGTACTAATGGCAGCACTTCGCGCACCGAACGCTTGAACCATGGCTTCAGGGGGCTTAAATCAGGAATTGCGGTTGAATCGAAAAAGAAATTTGACGGAACTGATCGAAGTCAGAGGAAAGTGAGCCGGAATAAGATCTTTGATCAGATCTGACGCTGAGTAAGGATGTCGTATTGAGGGCAAAAAATCAAAGTGGCGGGGCAAAAGCAAAAGTGGCAGGGCTTCGAAGTCAGTAACAACTAACAAGGGGATTTAACTGGAACTTTGGATTGACTAACCGGAATTCTTGATACGGAACCACAATAAAAGTAAATTTCAAATTATTATATTTTCATAAAAGTTCAAGTTAGCTTCCAAAAAAATTGATATTAATTTTCATGAATTTTCCTAGAAACTTTCATGCCCATTTATGGGTTCAAAACCAAAATTTTATGATTTTTCATGGGAAATTTCATGACATTCATATGGAAAAAATTGAGCGTTTTTCTTTTTATTATGTGAAATGACGCATTTTCCAATTTCTGCGATTTTCCTTAAAAATTTCGAATTTTTCCGAATTATTTACCAATTGTTCACGTCGTATGCCGGCTTGTGCCCGATTCGGCTCAGATCGTACTGGCACCGGCTCATGTCGTACACATCTCCGTTGCCGAACACCATTCGGCTGTCCTCGCCCGCAGCAGTTGCGCGCAACACATCGAAGGCGTCGTAGTTGCGCTCCAGGATGATGAACAGGATCCAGAAGTTCTTGAACAGCACCATCTTTACGAAAAAATTGAATTTTTTCTAAAAATTTAGATCTGGATAAAACTAGGGACCGAAAAAATATGCATTTGCATTTTTTGCTGGCTTAGAACAGCCTGAAAATCACGTAAAACACATTTTAGCATGGATTTCTAACTGCATATTTTTGCATATTTTCGACTTTTTATGCATATTTGCATATTCCGCATATTTTGGGCATTTTTGACAAATATAACGCATATTTTGGCATTGTTGAGCATATTATGGAAATTTTTAAATTTTCGGAATTTTTTTTTTGAATTTTTTAGATTTTTAAAAAAATTCCAGAATAGTTAAATATTTATAATTTTTAAAGAAAAATGACCAAAATTTACAAAAAACTCATTATTTTTTCAAAAAAGCTTCAAAAAGGCATGAAAAAGTAAAAAAGCTATCAAACTTTAATTTTTAACGTTTAAATGCCTTGAATATGCTTAAATTCGCTTTAAAAATAGTTTATTACAATTTTTGAGCAAAAAATTTGCATTTTTAGGTCATATTTTGAAAAAATTTTGCGCATCTTTTGCGCATATTTGGGCACTTTTTGATGTATATTTTATGCGCATATCTTGGAAATTTTTGTGCATATTTTTCGGACCCTAACTATTACATTTAAGGTCCAATTTTTTTTTGAATTTTTCGAGATTTTTTTTTGTACAAAACTTAATCAGAGTAGAAAATTTATAAATCAGGTGAAGATGATGCATCAAAATGTGAAAAATTTGTTTTCCAAAGGTAGTCAGGGGCTAGAACTTGATTATCCAATGAATTTTTGCCCTTTTAAGATTTTTTCATTGTATTATTCCACACAAAGGAATTGGGAAAATTTCCCGAAAAATTAGTACAATTTTCTCCTTTGATGTAAAAAAAGCATTTTTTAAATTTATTCCGTGAATTTTCTGAGTTTTTTATGATAGGGAAAAATTTCCTAGAAATAATAAATTTTTCTCACCTTGTCGCTCACCGAAAGGCGCTCATACATACCAAAATAGAACAACATTTCCGCCACCCAATCAATTTCGTTGTGCAACGCTTGCCAATAGGCATGTAGATCAAGCATCTGTATTTTTAGAGACCAGAATTTAAAA
>LDKF01002091.1:16908-27920 GCA_001026735.1 Rotylenchulus reniformis | reverse complement strand
GTCCAGCGCGGCCTTCTCCTCCTCGGGCTCGTCCTGGTCGATGGTGACGACCTTGACAACCTTTTCCTCTTCCGGAACAAGGTGTCCAACCAGCTTGGTGAGCAAGCCGGTCACTTTCTGGAGCTCCTTGGTCTGCTCCTTAATTATGTCGCCGAGGGATTCCTGCCACTGAGGTCGGGCACCACGCTGGGGACGCTGGTTCTAAGAGGTTTTGGGACGGACCTCATGGATTCTGGGTGACCCAAAAGGGCAGATTATACCTGATTGTAAGGGTTGAAGCGCACATTTTCCTCCGCTGCCGGACGAGCAGTCGGGTTGGGCTTCTGGGAAGGCTGAGGGGAGAGACGATCCACGATTGTGATATCATCCGAGAATGGACTCACTTGACGATTCTGGTTGAATCGCTTCTCCTCAACTGGCGGGTTGAGAGCCACCGGACGAACCACCGGGTTCGGCACAGCCGGCTTCGGAGCCGGTTTGGTCGGACCCTGGCGGAACATCACGGGTGCCATCTTCTCCTGCTGGAGGTAGACCAGCTTGTCTTGGATGACCATGAACGGCTTGCCGTCCTTGTCGTGCCAGACGGTCGGGGGGACCGAGGAAGACGAAGAGGAGGAAGATGACGATGATGAAGAAGACATCGGTGGGATTTTTAGAGCGAAAAATAGGTAGGAAGTAGCAAAAATCTGGAGAAAAATGGGAAATTTTGATTTTTGCACCTTTGGCTCAGTGGTAGTACTCTGGGTTCGGGGGTTGGAGATTTGGGAAGGGTGAAAAGTTCAAATCCGGATATTTTTAAAGGAACGAGCACCAAAAAATACCCCCAGGGGGGTTGTGTATGGGGGGAAAATTGTGAAAATTTGGGGCCAAAAAAATGGCTAATTAAGGAGTTATGAATTTTTGAAAATTTGGGGTTTTGAAAAGTTGAATTTTTGGGTACAAAATTCGAGGTTTTGATGGGGAAAGGCATAGGGGAGCCTCAAAAAGTTAGGAAAGAGAAGTTGGAGCAGTTACTCGGGGGAACTGAACTCCAAGATGAGTGACTAGGAAGTTGATCACTGCTTTTATATAGAATTTTGGGAGGAGGGGATTATTTGGGCCATCACTCAATCGGAAGGCGGATCGGACGGCATGGTGCTGATCACCATCGCGGCATGGTGCTGATCACCATCGCGCCCGTGTGATCACAGAGATTCGGGGAGAAATTTTGTCTTTACGGCGGCTTTTGATCAAATCTGTGCCCATCATGATGAGGGCGCAGAGGATGAGAAACATGCTCAAGGCGAAGAACATGATCATGACCATTTTCTCATGAGGATGAAAAAATTGGTTAATCCGGGCACCAAAATTTTCAAAAGTTGATCTCTGATCCGTTGCATGGGTACCAATGGGCTGGGTTAGGAATATGGCCCCGAGAAGCAACCGGGAGATCAGCCGAAACCCATGGAAAACTGGGTTTAAACGGCAGCAAATGATGAGCAAAATTGCTCCAATGATCACGACTCCAAAAACGATGAAAATGCTTTTGGTTCTGATCAATTCCCATAAAAGGTAGGCGGGATCCCCCACAGGGAAATTGATCTCCGATGACCTTTCGAATTTGGACCCCGAAATTGCCAAATGGTGGCTGGCTTTTGTTAGGAAGATTAGGGTACCCTTAAGGTTAAAACGGGTTGACCCTCCGGGGCACGAAACATCGCATTGGGTATCGACCAAGGCTCGGGGAGAGTGGAGATTAACATGGGAATCGGAACCATTGCTTGAGCAAGGGCTGACCCAATTAAGACCGTTTCCACATGAAATCTCGGCTAGGGGAGTGCCAAGGGTGGCTTTGCAATGGAACTTGAACCTTGCCCCGTTCAAACACTTATAGCATCCAAGGAACGAAATGGGGGTTATTTCGCATTTAGCCATGTCGTTGTTGATGGCTAGCCTCAGATTCTCCATCTTTAGGCTGAGTTTGATAGGCACGTAGGGGGTTTCGGCCCAAACTTCACCATTTTGATAGCGCAAAGTCATTTCCCCCATGTTCAGAGGCAATCTGGTGGCCGGATCTTCAAAGAACTGCTCAACATCGAGGTTGCGGCAGTGACAACGGACATCACCACTGCTNGTGAGTTCACAGTTCATAACGATGGCATCATATTCGGTGGAGCATAGTAGGTCCCGGGGAATTTCCGTTTCGGGGACTAGGGCGCCTTTATTCCATGCTCCTACGAATAGTCCGGAAAGTACAGGGGCCGGAGCCTGACTGTACACGTAAGGTGTGATAGATAGGTTGGCGGGGGACCAACGGAGGGTTCTTCCATTATAGAGGCTGACTTCCTCCTTAATTGTTGGGTTTCCGGGGATGTCCAAGATAATTTCGGTCCGAATCCGGTAGCTCCAGGTAGGACATCGGAAGGTGTCATAGACATTAGACCCAGATTTCTGAGTGGGGAGCGCATAATTTCGGTAAAATAAGCAGGCTCGGGAAAATCCTGCACAACCTTGGAAAATTGTTGAATAACTATCCAGGCAAAAGGTATTTCCTGTATGGCTATTTACCATCTGTAGTTCGGGAACAGTCTCGTTGGGGAGCAATTTTTCGCACCGGTCTTCGGTGCATGAGCCCATTCCGGGACATCTCTTAACAGAGGTCGTCTCGATCCGATAGGATCGGATGGGTCTTTCATAATCAGGGTTACACTCGATCACTAGGCTCTCGAATAGGAAAGATAGGGTGCCCATAATTTGGTGTTCGGGCCCCCTGATCACTGCTTCCACCAGTTGGCCTGCGGGTAATAGGTCTACTTGGGTCACATTGTTGAAGCGGCAAGAAGTTCCATTCGAATTAGTTTCACACTCCTCTGTTCGAGCAGTGATGGAACTTGGCTGGGATTGAGCCAGAGTGAGAATGGCTAGAGAAAGAGCGAGGCCAAAATAGGGAGTCAAGGCCAAACCCAACTTGGTTAGGGGGCGAAAAGGGCGGAAAGTCGTTTTGGGAGTAGACTGGTAGAGGGGTGGGCCATATCGATGCTCATCGTCTAATGGGATGAGCTCATACTCGTCGCTTCTTGAGGGGGTATTTGGCCCTGGGGTCGTGTCCCATTCTTCCTCATACACATATCTTTGCCTTTTAGGGAATCTCATCACCGGACGACGCCCGCGCCAACGCCAACGGCAGCACCATCTCCGGAAGATGGCACCACGGCGCCAACACCGGCAAAGCCAGCAGAAAATGGTGGCGGCAACTCCTAGGGTGAGTGCCATGATACCAATGAGGAAAGCAGTAAGATTAGGGGAACATTGTAGGTTAAAGATCCGTTCAGGGCAAAGCAAACACTCAATCAGTTTGCAGGGATCGATGGGACCGCATTCCATAGAATGGGCATGGGAGTAGTTCCGCTCCAACCAATAAGTGATGGAGCATTCGAATCCCGAAACGAGATTTTCATCGGGGATTGCAATAAAAAATGGGGACTTATATTCTCGGGAATCCTGGATCCCTTCACAATTTGTGTCAACGCGTTGCGTGCCTGTTGGAGCGTCAATTTTGATCCCCTTTAGGTCGCATGAGACAAAGCCGGTAGAGTGAGCCGAACTCGGACCAAAGAAGGAGGCCAGGACCAATGCCATCACCAACATGACTGTTTGGGTAGGTACGGGTGAATAACGGCTAGGAGCTTTTCTGGTCCGACGGGATCTCCTTTTTTCGGGTTCATGGGCCGCGGAATCTGGGATTTGGACAGGTTGTTCCAGCTCGGGGATTGGCTCTGGATCCGGGTCCTTAGTTTCCGGGGTTTCTATAACACCCTTGCCATCTTTTTCCTCGGGAATTTCCTCCAATGGTACGAGTCTGTTCACGGGGCGGGACCAGATTCTACCATTTGCCATTTGGACTTCCGCGCTGCGGGCATGGTCCGATGGACCTTGCAAGGAAATTATCTTTCCGAGGGGCCAAATATTACGGGGAATATTCTCCATTTCGATGAGAACAATATGGCCAACTTTGGGTGGGATCGGGGAGACGATCCTTGGACTCTTATGTTTGGTTTGGCGCCTTTCGCGCAATAAGATCAGATAGTCCCGGGTCCAAGTTTCCCAGAATTCTCTGATGGTTCGGGAAGTTGCCCACCATCGGCCGATCAGTTTGTCCACCGGTGAGGGATTGTAGGTGGGGTCCTCATCCCATTCTGGTTCGGTAAACTCGATCTGGGCCTTTGGTATAAGCAAGTCAATTGGGCGAATTGGAATAGGCCCATCGGGTTCATCAGAGACGAAAGTGATTGGTCTAGAATTTATAGAGGTCTCCACTTCCGTTAGGAATGTGGTGAGTTCTTCCCATCGCAAAATTCGTCGACCTAAACTGCGCCGAAGGCAATTTTTGATGAGAGAGTTGAGTCTTTCATAGACCCCTCCCGACCATGGACTAAAAGCCGGGATTAGGGTCCACTGGATGCCCAAATCTGGCCTCCGCTCTAGCATGGCTTTGGTGAGGACGAATTGGGGACCATGGTCGGAGAGAATGGTCTGGGGGCGGCCTCTTCTAGCGACAAAACGGCGGAAAGCCAAGAGGAAATCTTCTGTATTCATGGACGCTACGAGCTCTAAGTGGATAGCTCTGCAGGCTAGGCATGTGATCAAAAGCACCCAAGCCTTTTCCGGGGGTCCATTTGGGGTCTTAAATAGGGTAGGACCCATATAATCGATTCCGGAGTGTTCAAAGGGTTTAGAGGGCTTTGTCCGTTTTTCCGGGTATGGGGGCATGTCCGGAAGACCAAATTTTACCGCTCTGTCCCTTTTGCAGGTAGGACAGTCACGGATGACGGAACGCACTGTTCTCCGGGCGAGGCGGCACCAAAAATGGCGCAGGAAATCGCTTAAAGTTGCATCAATCCCAGCATGGAGCAATTGCTCGTGGGAGTGCAAGATGAGCAGACGGCAAATGGCCGAATTCGTGGGCAAAACGACCGGGTGGTCGCCGATCAGACGAGTTTGGAGGCGGACCAAACCGTTTTTATCACGATAAGTTCCTTCGGGGAGGGGGTTAAATCCTTTTTGGGCTTCCTTTAGGATTAAATTTTGGGCAAATTCTCGTGATTTTCTGGAATAAGACCAGGGGATTAAGTTGGGGAAAATTTTCCCTTTTCCAACTTTGGACAGAAAGATCAACACCAAAATGGCCACTCGCAGCAATTTGGTCCAGGAGCTGAACCGATCCAGCTGGAGAATGGGCTCCGGACCATCGGAGGAAATGGCCAGAACCATTGTGGGATCCGGGGACTCTTCCGGCGGAAATTCCACCGTAAGTTCATTGGGCCATCTTTCTGGTGATTCTTTCAGCCATCGGGGACCATTCCACCATAAATCGCAACTTTTCAGTTCGTCCGGACTCATTGGGCGTGTGCCACAATCGGCGGGATTTTCGGCAGTGCGGACATAGCTGAAAGTAGTGTCTCGATGGCGACGGATCTCGCGGACTCGGTTCTCGACGAAGATTGGCTTCTTTTCGGTGGAACTGAGCCAGGCCAGCACAATGCGGGAGTCGCACCACAAAAATCGCTGTTGGATTCCGGTGAGTAACTGGGATTCAACAAAAGCCTTAGCTCTCACTCCGATTAGGGCACCCAACAATTCTAGGCGGGGAATGGACATCCCATCGGGGGAATCCGCCTTCATTTTCTTGGGTCGGAGTCGAGAGCGGGCATAGACAAGAGAGGTGGCGATTCCGGATGATTTTTGGGTTCGAACGAACACTGAAACCGCGAACGCGTTAGGGGACGCGTCCGTGAAAATATGCAACTGTACTCCCCTCTCTTTGTCGAGCGGGGTATGTCGGGGGATCGAAAAAACTGCATTCTTCCATTTTACGACCATTTGAGACCATTTTTCGCACTCATTTTTCGATAAGGGTTTGTCCCAACCTTGACCTTCTTGCCAAAGGGTTTGGAAGAAAGTTTTGAGTTCAACCAGGCACGGGGAACATAGGCCCAAGGGGTCAAAAAATGATGCTATATGGCTCAGGACTATCCGGCGGGATAGTTTCTCCGGGGATGGAGGGGCGGGAAATTCGAATTTAATGGAGTCCGATTCTAAGACCCATTTTAAACCTAAAAAGGTGGGTTCAGGTTTGTCCAGTTGATCTTCCGGCGGGATATTCTCCAGGATGGAAGGGTTCAACGCGACGAACTCACAAAGGCGCATCTTGGCATTGGCGAAGATCAATTGGGATTCTTCCGCCTTCCGCCGCGCTTCGTCGACATTTTCGGCTAACAACAGTAAGTTGTCCACATACAATAGGGAATTTTCCTTTATTTCTTTAGCTATTGGTTGTGGGGACAAATCCATTAAGCGTCTAAGGGTTGCCGATAGTAAGAATGGGGAGGAAACAACCCCAAAAGCGATTCGTCGGAATCGATAAATTAGAAGATTCGAACCTGATAGGGGCAGGTCCATATCCTTAAACCACAAAAATTTGGTGAACTCTCGATCAGAGGGGAACAAACTGATCATCAAAAACGCCTTTTCGATGTCGGCGCTGACCGGGCATGGGGTGCCTCGGAATTTAATTAGGGTCCCGGCCAAATCGGGGTACAAGTTGGGTCCGGGGAGTAAACACTCGTTCAGCGAAAGTTGGCCTTTCCGATGGGAGGAGGCATCATAAACGATGCGCAACTTTTTCCCCAACACGGGATGATGGGGAAGGTAGTGCTCCTCTCCTTCTTTCCCCGTCTTCTTGGTGGGTTCTATAATTCCTCTTGATAATTGGTCCCGGAGGATCTCCTGGTAACCCTCAAAAAGTTGCGGGGAAGCCTTTAAGCGGGGTAAAAGCCACGATAGGCGTGAAAAGGCAACATCAAAATTCGAGGGTGGGACTTTTTTGTCCTCTTTCCAGGGCCAACTCACTTCAAAACGACCCTCATCATTCACATTTACTGATTTTTCAAACATTTGCAGAGCTCTCTGATCGTCATCATCTTCCGGACGGTCGCGGATGCCGATGGATTCGAGCGACCAAAATTGGGAAATGTCCGGCGATTCTGCAGAACTCGGGTGAGTCTGGATGACGGGGCCGCAAAATGTCCGATCGGGGGTAAATAGAAATTTATGGCGATCCTCTCCGCCATAAACAGATCCAAAAATAGTGTCAATTTGGTAGATTCCAGGGCGGAATTCCTTCTGTCCGTTCACTACTTTCCAGAATTCACGGATTCCAATCATAATCTGAGGCTCTAGATTTCCGGGAAATGGCATTGCTTGATTAGGTTCAGCCGGATCTTCGGGAATGGCCTCAACCAGACAGTCCAAGACAGGGGTGATCTTTTCAACTCGGTTTAAGATCAGTTCTTCCCAGTTGCCATCAGTCCTCGAAAGCATGACCGAATAGGCGGGGGAAGAAAATTGGGAAATGGCACTTTCGGAATTACCAACAAAACCACTGACCCTTAGTTCTTCGGTAGAAACCCTGCGGGGACAGATAGTTTTTACCAGCTCATGGGTTATAAAGCTGGTTTGCGAACCGGAATCCAGAAAAACGGGGACTTTAACTGGTTTTAAGGGATTCCGTTGGTTATAGACAACAACTTCTTTAACCATCAAAAATGACGGTTTATTTTTAGTTGTGGCGGCCGGAGTGACCGAGGAGACCGGGGTGGCCGTGGAGGAACTTTGCTGACCGTTCTTCGCCGGGTTTTGTTCCTTCTTTGGGGGTTCAGAGCCTTTCTTTTTATCCCCTTTGGGTGATCCGGCTGATGGGGAACGGTAGCAGACAAGAGAGTGATGGTGGCCACCACAGTGCCGGCATAATTTGCGGGAAGTGCACTGTGAAGCATTGTGGCCGGTGAACAGACAAACTGTACAACGTCCTTGTTCCGTAAGTCGGGCACTTCGGTGTTTAGGGGTAGGATACTTGGCACAATCCGAAGGCAAATGGCCGCTTTCAAGGCAAAACGAGCAATGGTCCTTTCCCTTATTCTGGGTATTTTTGCTTTTGGGAGGCTGGGATTGGACCACCGGACAAGCCCGGCCAATATTAGGGTCAGGAGGAGTAGAAGATTTATGCCAATTTCCGTCGAATTTTTTAGAATGGCCTTGGGTACGACCATTAGGATGTTGTTTCGAGTCCGATGGGTTTGTAGGGGCGTCAATTTGAGCTGCCACCTTAATTTGGACAAATCGGGACAAATTGTCACGCCATTCCTTAGGGGACCATTTTCTGCCCAAATCAGCTTCTTTCTCCAATAGATGAATCCTTACATCCCGGGGAAGCTTTTCACGCAACAATGTTATTAGGAAATCATTGTTGTCCATATTCACATTAAGTCCGTTTAACTGCCTACAAATTCGATCAACTGTTTCAGATAATGTCTGCAAACTCGCCGGCGAATTTGTGGCTGGGGGCAGGCGCATGAGCTCAGACTTCAGCTCGTGGGAACGCCGAATCTCATCACCAAAGCGGGATTTGAGTGCATCGAGAACTATGGGGTAATTTCCATTTGTTAGGCTGTATCCTTCGATCATGTCGAGTGCCGTCCCGCGCAACTGGCCGACCAGGTAACTGAGCTTTTGCGCTTCGGACAGCCCGGGACGGACATGAACTTGGTCAGTAAAGTTTTGGATAAAACTTGGCCACTTTGATGGCGCTCCGTCAAAAGTCAATAAACCAGATGCCGGTAGAGGGTTAAAACCATTAGCCACATTATTTGGGAGAATGGGCTGTTCTGGAGGTGGGTTGCGGCCATGGGCGACCGCTCTGATCCGATCAGTTCTCATATCCAATTCTGCAATGACCTCCAGAGCATCGGCCATTAATTCGGCCGGATGCTTACCATCCCGGGAACGGTAATTTTCCATCACATTTTCTTCGGTTTGCCGATCGGCTGCTTCGGCAATTCGATTTATAATCGCATCCCAGTCTCGCATATAGCCCTTTAATTGGTCGGTTTGACGGGTAATATGTTCAGACTTTGATGCCAAATCAGCAACATTGGCATCGGGGTCGGCCAATAGCTGATTAGCTTCATTCATATGACGGGTGATACGGCTCATACATCCGCCGATCAGGGTTCTCAGAGCTGAAGACATATCGGTGTGGTTTGCTCAATGGGGAAGAGCACCAGACTCTTAATCGAATGTTTTGGTGGGCCGAAAATTGGGGAATTTCGGATCCAAAACTCAAAATTGGCGATTAGGGATAGAACGCCAAGAGGAGAATGGAAGGGAAGTTTGGTTTGGATAAAATTTCCCTTGATTTAGGAAAATTTTCTTCTCAACTTTCCAGGTGTGGAAATTGAGGCAGGAAGGCGACCGACGACGAGGAAGAACGACGACGAGACAAGAAAAGGTAGGAAAAGGGTTGAGGACCAGAAAAGTGGGAATCCGGGCCAAAAACCAGGGAATCAGACTATTGGGAGTCTGATTTGGGAAAAAATCTGAGTGAGATTGATGACCAAAGTCAGAAGAGAAAGCTTTTTGGGTGAGCTTTAATTTTCCACAAAAAATGGACAGAGTGAAAAAGTTGGGGACGGTAAAAACAATGGACTTAAATAGGGACAGATCACGGGGAAAAGAGGGGGCGGGACAAAAAATAGAGGGTAGGAAAGTTGGATGAGGCAAAAAAAGGGAGGGATCAGCACAAATCCGGATCAGGAAATTTGAATTTCCAGGGCAGGCGCGAGGTGGCGAGCAACGACTGTGGCGGCGAGTGCGGGCGTTGACGGAGCAGTACCAGCAGCACAACAGCAACGGCAAAGCGGTGAGCACAGCGGACGGCAGCAGAACCACAACGAGCGAGCAGGACGGAGCCGATCAGAGACCAAAGATCAACGAGGACGAGCAGGCAAGTGCGGAGAGAGGGAGGGAAAGGGAGGGGAAAAAAGCCCATGAGGGGAAGGGCCGGCCGGGGATTATAGGGGTCAGAAAATCCCAAACTAATCCAAATCCGTCCTGGGAAATAGGGGTTCGCAAAACAAAAATTTTTTGAATATATTTTCTTATGGGAAAGAAAATATCAAAAATTTGATCGAAAATAACAAAATTTTGTCGATCGGCGACACATCTATGTTTGCCAAACTTCTTGACAATTTCGATCTCGCACAAATCGATCATAATTTGCCTTCACTTCGACACATTTTCATATATTACTCGGATTTTTATGTTCTTATATTCATTTTATACTTTGCTGTTGACCTTGCGCCTAAGAGCGTATAATAAATAAATAAATAATAATAAATAAATAAGCCTCAGGTTGTTCAGAAAATTTCGCTTACACGGAAGATTAAAAATATTTTTAAAAAATCAATGCGTGAATGAATCGAGAAGCGGTTTTTTGCATTAGATGCAGTATTCATTCGGCCATCAGAAGATGGGGGCATAAACAGCCGGAATTCCCATTTAAAACCTAATTCTAAACCCGAAAGCCCGGTTTGGCCTAGTTTGACCTAGGCCACCTGTGGAATTTTTTTCTGGAAACATTTGTCTGGGATAAAAAATTTCATAAAAAGCAAAAAGGTAGAGCAGATGAGTACCATTTCCCAAATTGTAGTTTGTGTGATTCATCCTTTGCAAAGATAGCATGGTGCAATTGTTATGAGACGACCTAAAGGAGAAATTTTTCGTTTTTAGCATTAAAGATTTTTGTTATTTTATCGAAGCGAAATAACTCAAAGGATATGCACAATTAGGGTTGAATCAGAGAAAGAGAATAGTGTTTTTCACATTCGGTGGGGGTCAATCCATCCCTGCCGACTCATCCCCGACACTATTCATCCCTGCCGATTCATCCCCACCAACTCATCGCCCGTTGTTCTAGGGCCATTTCATCGCCCATTTTTTTCGCCCAAATAAATTTTTCACAGGCCATTATTTTAAAAATTTTCACATCAAAAATTGAAAAAAAACTAGGCCTAGGATTTTCGAAAAATTTCAGAGGCCTAGAATTTCCAAAAAAATTTCAAGGCCTCGGATTTTCTTTAAAAAAAATCAGAGACGGTCTAAATTCTAGGCTTCTGAATTTTTTCGAAAATCCTAGG
>LDKF01002090.1:0-26197 GCA_001026735.1 Rotylenchulus reniformis | reverse complement strand
TCTAACGGTCTGAAATCCCTAGCAAGGGGATGTTCTTTTTGGAAAAATTGATAATGGGTCCGGTGCATTAAAAAAGTCCCAAGTAGCCATTCTTGTCGAAACTTTTTTGTTAGACCTGTTAGGTCTAAAAATAAAGCCATTGTAAAATTGTAAAAAAAAAATAGAATTTTAAGCTCTATCTGATGCTATTTTTAATCTTTCGAACTTCGAAAAATCCGAAAATTTTCGAAAATAACAAAAATAGAATTTTTCGGGAAAATTTCGAATGAAAATTCCGATGGTCTTTCTGCGCTGTTAGAAAAAGAAGAGAAAGAGATGAAGAAGATGATAATGAATGAGTTTTTTATAATGATAATATTATTTCGAAGAATTTTTGAATTTTTCTTTAGAAAATTTTACATTTTTAAGCCATTTTTTGAAAATCCCGAAAAAAATCTCGGGATTTCGGGATAATCCCGATCCCGAAATTTGCAATCGGGATATCCCGATCCCGATCCCGAATTTTAAAAATCGGGATCCGGGATCGGGATCGGGATCAACTCTGGCCAATCCCGATCCCGAAAATCGGCCGGGATCCCGATCCCGATCAACCCTACTGTCAATGTTAGCTCTCGATTTTCTTTTTCGTCGCGAAAAGATAATTTAAGATAGAAGAGAAAATCATTCGCTTCATATAAATTTTCTTTGGACTTATGGATACTCATCGAAAAACCTTATGCTATATTTTCATGCTTACCTCCATCGTGTGTGTTTTGCCAGAAGCTGTTTGTCCATATGCGAATATTGTCCCATTGTACCCACTTAACACGCCTTGCACAATATGACGTGCTGCCCCATCGTACACACACTCTTGGGTCGAACTTGGTTCAAACACGTGGTCATAACGGTAAGCTTTTCCCTTAAATAACGAGTATAAAATGAATGATCCAAGGAAAGGAAGAAACCCCGACGACGACGGTATCCTTTGACTGGAATCTTACAACATCAGTGGACCCGTTTTCTTCTTCACTTTCGTTTAAAGGACGAACTCTACAAAACACCTAAAATTTTATAAAAAAAATTATTGGGACAAATTGACAATAAACTTAATAACCTGTATGCTACACTCAGAAGCCATAATATTCTTGAAATTTGATAAATAATGTGTTCACAATCCTATAATGTTTACAATTCATATAAATCCATTAAACTTGTCGTCACAGTGAAGAACAAGAAAAATATATTTAAAAACCAATCTATATAAAGGATGTAATGAGCCTAGTGGTTCGGGTGGGGGGGGGGNGGGGGAGGGGTTATATACAAATTTTTTAGGATATTGGCGGCCGCGATAGGGACGGTATTTGCAAATTTAGTGTGTTGTCCAGGGGAGCTTAGGTTTTGTAAAAAAAAATACAAAATTTTATAGTTTATCTAATAATATAAAAAGTTTTTGGGGGCTTATCGAAAAAATTCGAAATTTTTGAAAAAAATCGGGGTTTTCAAAAAGGAGAATCCAAAGGCAATCTTCTAATTTAGGTCACCAAATAAAAAAATGTTTTTCCCGCGGAAATGCCTTTAGGGGTTTCGTGATCATAATCTCGAAATTGAGTCATTATTATTCACCTATTTATTAGATATATCTAGGAAATAATTTTTCAAATTTTTTAAAGTGAATAAAAATGCATGTTGTTGGGTCATGTTAAGAGAAAGAACAAATAGCACTATTAATAGTATAGTAGGAGCTGCAAAAAATTCGTACCTATATTGGTCTTTTTAATTTAAATGGCGAAAAATTATTTTTCGAAAGGGGAAAAATAATTTTTGAAAAAGGATTTTGCCTTGTAGCCAAGAAGGAAAGGGAGTGCAGCAGAGGACAAATTACGAGAAGAGAAAGCCCAAAGGACCATAGATTTATTGGAGAACTTACAAAATATTTGAAATGAATGTAGGTTGGAGGTGATGTGGTTCCTTAAAAAGGAAGACTTTGAGGGCGGATTAAGGGGAGGAGGGACCGACGGATCATGGGATGATGATGTCCTTCCAAGAGATGATGTACATGAGAGAAATAACTGGTGAATATACTAGTAGGAGGTTGATCGTCCACGCGATTAACAGGGGCACCATTAGTCGGAGGACCCAATCTCTGACCCACAATCATGATCAGCATATCATGCCACAATCAGCATGTTATGCTGAGGGCAAAACAAAGGCCCATCACAATCGAGGGTGAAAAAGACTGTTTTCCCCGTTCCCAATTTTTGAATCGCTGATCTTTCTTTGATTGACGGACAGGGTCATGGGGATTATCCAGGGTTCTCAAAAGGTATTTTTCAAAATTTTTTATTTTTTTTCTGGTCGACTGTACTTTTTGTACTTTTTTCCCAAAATTTTGCTCTAAAATTACTAAATTTTTGGCACAGTCACACTTTTACAGTGCAAATTTCTTCAAATAGAAACTTATTTTAGCAAAAAAAATTTTTTGATTTTTTTTCTTAATAAAGAGATATGGTACTTTTAAAGTTTGTGTCTACTTTTGCCCTCCCCCAAATTTTGGGGAAAATTTGATTTTTTCTTGATAATTTTTGAGGCTGAATCCGATTCTGACGTCATTTTTGACGTAATACATCATCTGACGTCACTTTTTGACGCTGACGTCTGAATTTTTTCGTGAAATCATCTAAAATCCACTTAATTTTTACAGTTACCAAAAAGTGCCATCAAATGACGCATTACGTTAAAATGGACATCAGATTCGGATTCAACAGCAAAAATTACCCTAGGAATGTCCTTACCTGAATTAAAAATGGAATAAATTTCAAAAATTATCGGAGGGGGGTGCAAAAGTAGACACAAACTGCAAAAGTGCCGATATCATTTTATGGGAAAGAAAAAAACGAAAATTATTTTCTGAGAAAAATGACAATAAAAATCAATCCTGTAAGATAAAAATTTATAGAAAATTCGTCAAAATTTAAAAAGATAAATAATGTTTTTAACTGGTCAGAATAATAAGGAGTAAACAATCCAACTAAAAATTGAAATTGTGAAATTTCGAACATAATTTTTAAAAGCTTTTTCATTTTCAATCTATGGAAATTCTGCTTATTATTTTGATATTCCTATTTTTAAAAATACCTTTATATTGTTTATTTTATGACAAAAAATTGTTTTTTAGAATGCAATTTTTTTGAAATATTATTGGATATATTTTTGTTTAATTAATTTTGGTAAAAATTGCTTTTTTTCGATTTTATAAAGTCAGCTTGTCCTTGTTTGGTCCAGATTCCGGTCCCGGTTTTGAAAAACTTGGTCCCGATCCCGGTTTCCTGGTTCTGGTCCCGTTTTTGGAAAGTCCCTGTCCCGGTGTAATATTAGTTTTATTTGTTGGGTCAATCGACGCCATCATTCTAACATTATATTCCTATTTTACATATCCACAATTTTTCCCCGCCAGAAGATTGTTTTGATGAGTCTTTAAAATTTTGCAAGAATTGAAGAGAGTAAATTAAGAAATATAAAAATTTATTTTTGGAATCAAACCCATATACAAATGATCATAGAAAATCTTTTCAAGAAAAATGCGAAATTTAAATTAAAAAATAAATTTGATGAATATTAAGTGAGAATAAATACAATTTAAAATGAATTTTGTTATTAAAATATTAAATAAAATGATTAAAAATGAGAGAAATTAGAAGAATAAAAAAGAATAGAATTTGTTGAAATTTTCTTGAATATTAAGTAAATATGAAGATGAATGATGATGGAGGATGATCATCCGTATTTGTGATGGTTTATCGCCATCTTGATGAATGATGGGGCGCCGGAACCCTTGGCATTTCTGCGATAAAAATGAAAAATTTAAAAATGAAAATTCAAACAAAATTTAACAATTTGATGTTGTCCTTCTTGCCGCCATCCTGAT
The DNA here is from genome assembly GCA_001026735.1 of Rotylenchulus reniformis. Lineage (NCBI taxonomy): Eukaryota > Metazoa > Nematoda > Chromadorea > Rhabditida > Hoplolaimidae > Rotylenchulus > Rotylenchulus reniformis. The sequence goes on along the minus strand of LDKF01002090.1, from coordinate 22,293 downwards.
TGGAGTTATTATTTTTGTTGTTATTGTTCATTGTTCAATACCCGAGGTGAGCCAACTGGAAAGGGAAATTTTTAAATGTTACTATATTGAATGATGATTGCCAGTTAAAACTTAAAATCCTAAATTGAGTTTCTGGTGTGAGTGAACGAAATATTTTTTGATATAATATTCAAAATATCATTATTATTGAATAAAATATCTGTTACAAAATTTTATTTTTTTAAGTGGCCCTTTTTGTGGTAGAAAATTAAAGCACGCGAAATTTAGAAAATTAAGCACGCGAATTGTGGTAGAAAATTAAAGCACGCGAATTGCGAACGAAACCCTAAAACTTGATGACTAAAATTTCAAAATGTAATAAGCAAACCTAAACGGTTTTTGAATTCAAATAAAAAAATAAATTAGTCAAGATTTTCAAAAATTTAAGGAAAATTCGTAAAAATTGAATGAAAAAAAATAGGAATAATTTTCTAAATATTTTTGCATTTAGAAATTTATTTTAAAATGGTTCCAAAAAAGTTAGTGGCAGGTCTACGGATGTTGTCAGAAAATTTTGCGAAAAATAGTGAAAAATAATAGTTTAAAAAAATACTAATTAAATAATAAGTTAAAAAGGGCAGTTTTTTAAAAAAAACTGACCAACGCCGCCATTTCTGTTGTCATAGTTGTCCTGCAGTCTGCGCAACTCATCCGCCGCATACTTTGCCTGTTTCTCTGCAATTGCGCACTTTGTGTTGGCCACGTCTTTCGTCATGTCGTGTTCCCGCCGCGTTAGGTCCAGCTCCCGCCGCAACTCTTGGCCCACCGTCTGCGCCTCCTTCAGTGCCGCCTCCAACTCCTGGACCCGTCCCTCTTTTCGCTCCAACGCGCCTCGGCCCTTGTTCAAATCCTCCTCGCAACTGTCAAACTAAAATTTGAGATGGAAATTACGAAAATACTATTGTGATGATTTTTCTAACCTCGATAGGAAAATGTCGCCGACATATGAAACGAGTGGAAAAACAATATGCCTATTCTTTTAAATTTTGCAATTACCGTTTTTTATTTAATTATTTTTCTCTGCCTCAAAGGAAAGTTTTGTTCTCTGCCGGTGCATGACGGGTCTTCGCAAAACATCAACACCCAAAACACCGACAACTTTGAAAACCGCCATCAAAAACTTTTTCTACCCCCTACTAGGCCTAAAGTATAAAAAGTAAATAAATAAATATATGAAGAAAAATATCCTCTATTTTTTAGACCGAATGGTTTTTTGTATTTCTTTGAAAATCTTAATCTTTTTTTGAAATTTGATTTTTTCAATCTTTTTTTGAAAAAATACGAAAAATTATGTTTTTTGAAAAATTTCCAAAATTTTCGAGGTAATCCATAAAACCATCCAGACCAAAAAAAGAGGATATTTTTCTGCATATATTTACTTTTTATACTTGGGCCTAGTAGGGGGTAGAAAAATGTTTTTGATGGCGGTTTTCAAAGTGTCGGTGTTTTGGGTGTCGGTGTTTTGCCACCGCCCCGTATATTGATAAGACTGATTGCTCCTAATACAGTTCTAGACACTTGAACAATTCATGCGTTGGAGAAGACGCCGTTACCATTTTAAATATAGAGCATGTATTGGCGTATTTTTTAAGTCGTTTCATAAACGGGATCAAAATTTTCTTTAAACTTATGGAGGTTAGAAAAATCACTACAACAGTATAATGGAGTTCAAACGATAAAAGATTTTTCAATTGCACTAAATGATTGGAAAGGGACTTGATTTTCATTGTCTCTTTTTCTATAAAAACTAAAAAGGTAAAAAGTCTCTTTAGTATGAAGCTAACAAATTTTAATCTAATAAATGGCCCTTTTACTTAGGGTGGAAACTAAGTTTTGAGGATCTTCAAATTGGATATTTCAAAAAATCATATCTCTGCAATTTCGCTACCAATCCTTTTGCTTTGCTCTTTTTTTAAATTATAGGCAAAAATGTCATCTTTTATTCTAGCTAAATAATTTAGCTTTATTCCACTATTTAAAAAAGTTATGATTTTTTGCTTAAATAAACCCAAAATTCGCATCCGACCATATTTTTCTATGATCTCTAGCTGAAGTATCCCGCCAAGTTGGCAACCTAAAATTTGCACTACACAATAGCCCAAAGGACCCAATTTTACGGCACAATGAAAGAAAATTTTTGAAAGGTGCAATAAGAGATATGAGATCACCAAAAACCCTCAAAATATAGGCCATTTTCAGGGGTCAAAATGAGAATCTCGACTTTGAGACTTTTTCAAATGAATAAACCATTATAATTTAATACTATGGTGCATTATTAAGTAGAATGCTTCAAAAATTCAATACACTTAACTTGTTTTGGTCATTTTTACTAAGGAATACTTTTTTGGAGGGTTGGCTCAAAACCAACGTTTCAAAAAGGTCCACCAGAAAAATTTGAATAGATTAATTTGGAAGCTTATTTTTACTCAAATTATTAATAATGTTATACTCTACTAGATTGCCACTTGAATTGGTTCTTTAGCCCATTTAATAATCGAGAAAAACTTAATCCATTTTGACTATGTCAAAAATGACCTCAGGATTCATTTTGCTTATAAGTCCCCCGAAATTTATAAATCCGATATTGATCTTTTGCCCAAAAAGTGGCAATATATACTCGATAATAATGGTGCATATATCAAGGTTTGATTGGGTTATATTTGATTTTTTTATTGATTCGGATTTATCATCGAAAATTATCCCCCCAATTGCCCAGTCAATTACTCACATTCGCTTGTTCTTTATTATTTTTTTAATATCAATGCGTAAATTTCCATTTTTCTTCTTTTTGGAAAAAATTATCAATTTATTAAAAAGGACAATTGATTTAGTTAAATTTATTTTCGGATTATTATACCTTACTATATTAATTATTTTTCTTTTTAACTTTTTACCTTTTTCTTTAAATTTTTATTAATTAATAGTTATCTTTGCTTATATTAGATCTAAAAATTAATTTTTGTAATTTTTCTTTTATCACAACATATAAAAAAATAATAAAATAATAAAATTAATTTTTTTTATAAAAAAATTTAATGAAAAATTAATAAACTGTCTTTGGAAATCGATATCCGTGAGGAATATATGTCCAGACATTCTGCAAATAAGCAAATGTGATCACAATTCTCGGGCTTTTGGATGACGCTAGAAAAAGACCTACCACGCATGAGGTTATCAAAAATAATTTTAATTTTATTTTTAATTCTAATATATAATTTCTAATATGTATTTACTTCAATATTTTGTCATGTTTTTAACAGTATTATCTTTTTAAATGGTTATTGAATTAATATTTTATTTTTTCGTTTTTTATTAATTAAGAGATGAGTTAATGATTACAAGGCTCCAAATATTATTTTATCATCCAAAATTTATATTATTTGCACATCTATTTTAAAATCAATATTATATTATAAACTTAAAACGAATTTTATTTTTATATCTTATAAATCTTATTTAATTAATTTACCATTAAAATATTTATTAAAAAAGACTAATTTAAAATAACTATTATCAGACATAGACAATCAGTCGAAATTCGGATCATTTTTTCATATTTTCATATCACTTAAAGTGTTGAAAACGCAATTAATTTTATACAACATACTAGTATGAAGAAAAATCTTAATTTACGCGTTTCGCCATTGTGAAAATCCATCTATGTTTTTTTATTTTCATTTAAATTAATTGCTGATAAGCAATTGGACTTTAAATTTAACTAGTTTTATTATATTAATTCTAAATATTAATTTTAATTAATTTATTTATGATATTGAAATTGTATTCGGTACCGCAAAATAGGCAGGCACCATATCTCATAATTACTATAGTAGTCAATTCCATATTAATAATTAAGAATATTGTAATAATACATTTAAAAAACATATCTTTGAACCTTTTCTTATTAGTTTTTTTAATCGCTTTTTGTAAAAAAATAATTAAATAATAATTTTTATTTCTTTTTTATTATTACATGTTCAATTATTATTAATTTATTACCTATTTATATCTATATCTTTATAAAATTTTATTAATATAACTTTATGATAATTAAAATTAAATTTTATTTTGGAATAAATTTTACCAAAATCCAACAACAGTCACTATCGATCGGATTTTATTCTAAATTATATAAAAAAAAATTTCCATCTTTGTTAATTTAGCTTCGACCTGAATTTAAGTTTAAACCAAAAGGTTCTCCTAATAAAAATTTTCTAATTGATACCTTCCCGCCATCTTTTTATAATTATGCAATTTTTAATAAAATTTTAATTTTTAATTAGGTATATTTATTAATTGTCGCTGCATATCGTAGTCAATTTTGGTGTATACTAAGATCATTCATTAATTATATATGTCTACAGAGTTTTATAATTTTTTACCATTATTTATAAATTGTCACAATTTTATTTTTTTAATTACATCTTATTAAATAATATTTCATTTTATCTAATTTTTTGTTAGTTCATCCATTGATCTCATAATTAATAATCTAGGCTTTCTAAATATTTATATTATTTTTTGGAAATAATTTTTCATATTAATATTTTTAATTTTGGTATAAATTTACCCTTATATTAATATTTATCAATATTAAATCATGGAATCGCTGGAGATATATACACAATAATTTTAATTAGATATATAATAAAATTGCAATTCCCTTGAGGCCATTTAAAAATATATTCATTAATTAATCAAATTCATTTAAATAATCCAATTTTTTGAGTGGGAATGCAATTATTAAAAAAATAAAAATTATTTTTACTTAATACATAATCAATTCTTTTATATTTTTATAAATTAAACAAATATATTAAAAAATATATATATATACTTTTATAAATTAAACAAATATATTTATGGAAACTTCATTCTTAATAAAAATTTTATTGCAAAGAAGATTTCAATATCGATTAATATTAAGGATAAAATAAAAATTCATTATTTTATTTAAATTTTTAAATAATTATCATTTTTTCTTTTTATAATATAGAAAAAATATGATATGCATTTTTTCCATTTTTCATAGTAATTGAATTGAATTTTGCATTCCCATCTTAAATTAAAATATTTTTCTGAATAAATTTTATAACTCACAAGTGCGTGACAAGACCATCGTCAATCATCCACTTGATATAATTATTTTTTTAAATTATTTTTCCAAGGTCTTATTAAATTCATAATAAAGAGATAATTTATTTATTTTAAAAGTCCATTAAAAATAATCCAGAATAAATCAAAAAACCTAACAACATTATTAGTTCGATCAAAATTATTTTTGAATAAATAAATTTTTACTACATTTATGTAGCTTATTAGCTTTAATTTACCATAGTCTTCGTTCTAAGTTCTAACATCATTCTCATATTGATAAAAATCATCATGGTTGTCTGAGAATCATGATTAAATTTAATTTTTTGTATAATTGATAATTTTTATCATGTATTCTTTTTTACCAAATTCTGTCATTGACTAGGGCCAGTTCAATGTAATACCTTCTATGTCGGGTGAAGATGGAATATTTATTTATTGTCTTTTTGTATTTATTTACTAAATAACAATTTAAATATTAAATAGATTAATTCCACCATTTATATTTTAATTTATATCTATCCGTATGATTCACATTTGGATATAAATATAAGTATAATCGAAAAATTAGTATACGGGTGAACATCACCGCTAAGCCCAATGTGCTCCCAATGTGTCGTAGTCGTCTTTTTGGCAGCATAAAAAAAGAAAGATATAATCATATATAAAATGACCTTCACTAATATTTTTTGTCTTATCAAATATTAATTTTAATGTATTTACCAAATTATAATTTATCTTTTTTATATTTCTGTTATAATATAATTAATATTTTTTAAAATTAAATATAATTAAAGTAGTTTTAAAATAATTTAAAGGCGATAATTTTTGGTTTTATATGTAGACTGCCTTTATTATAAATAAAGATTAATTTATTTTATATATTTTTAAAATATTTTTATCATTTGCCAAATTTTTTTCAAATTTAATATTATTAAAATTAATTTTTATTTTATTTTTATTTTTTAATAACTTTCAAAAAATGATTATTTATTTTTTTCCATTTACTATTTTTAAGTAAATTATATATCCATTAAGGTATTAATATCCATTAAGATATCATTATTTTTTATTCAATACTATTTTTAATTTTTATTGGTTTATTAGTTCATTAAATTTATTAATTTTTTGATATATTAGGAATTCTTTTATTTTTATTTCTTTCATGGAGTTTTTTGTATACATTATAAATATATAAATTTTTACATTAAGTTTTTTGAAAATGATTTACTTTTTATATGCTTAGCTAATTTTATTATTTAATTATTATATATTAAATAAAAAATACCTTTTTCGATTAATTAAAAAAATTTGAAAATGCGTACATTAGCATCAAATTATTATTATTTGATTTAATAATAATAAACTTTTATTTTTTTATAAATTTAATAATATTTTTAATTCGCAAATAAATTTAAATATTATAATTATTATATCAGTAGTTCCCAATGGGATATTCGGAAAGTTGGAAAGGGTGATGGAACGTCCAAAATTATTGATCACTATAATTTTTCTTTTTTTATTAATTGAACTAGATAAGCATATTTTTCGAAAGCTTTTAATTTTTTTATCTGTTTTTAATTGATTTGGATGAGTGATTTTTTTATTTATGCTGCAAATTAATAAGAAATATTTAACTAAATTTTAAAATTGATGATTTTTCAGATATAGTAATATCGAGCAGATTTATACATTCAATTTTTGCTGAGAACAATTTTAATTTTTTGCTTATATTAATATAATCATGTGGAAATATAATGATTTGGATTTTTCTTTATTTGTTAGCATTCAATCCCCATTTGATTTATTTAAATTAAAACAAAAAATATTTATATCTTTAAAATCTTTGCAAAATTGTAAATTACTCCAGTAAATGCTTTTTATTATTTTATCACTAATAGAATTTTGTCTGAAAGTTTATATGTTAAGCTTTTTTGCTTTCTATAGTTAATATAATTTAATTAAAAAGCATTAATTATTTAAAAATGTATTTTTATAATAATGGTCTTATTCACTGAATTCTTGTCTGCGATACAATTTTTTTATTCTGTAACTCATCAGTTATAGATATATTTAAAATTCTCTAAAAACCTCAGATGGGGGTACTTTACTTATTCTTGCAATATGTTGTGAATTAAATTTCCTTATTTATTAATATGATCATTTATAATTCTTAAATTTATTTGTTAAAATTGTAATTTTTAAATAAATTTAATTGAAAATTTATTAGATTAATTAAGTTATTTTAAAAAATTGCTTTAACATCTCTACATTAGTACTTTAAAATTTTTATTATCTGATTATTTATTTCAGCTCGGATGGATTCCAATTCTCGATACTTGTGGATTTTTGGATTTTGGTTAGTGATTCATTGCTGATTTCTGTAATGCATTCATCGTATTTTCAATTTTTTGTTTTCTATTTTTCAAGGATTAATACGATTTAAATTTATTTATTTATTTAGGATTATTGATTTAGATGGAATTTTTTATATATATTATATTCTATCATATGCAAAAATTATTACTTAGTTATTTTTTTAAAATTATACCTCGAGGACTATAAAATATTTCCACAACAATCATTAATAATGGATACGATGATATTTAAATTATATTTTTTATTTCTAAATGTGATAAATTTTTATTTTAATGATTTATATTTTATAATAACTTTAGATTATTCTTCTGTTAATATTTTTCTATTTATTGTAAATTTTAAGAACTTCTATTTTTTTATTATATATTTTTTTATTTTTTTACAAAGGAAATATTATATTTGTATTATTAATAGCTCTTTTATATTTATTCATTTTTTATTAAGATGAAATTTTTCGTATTTCCAGTATCCTACTTAAATTTAGAAAATAATAAAAAAATTTAGCTTACTTTTTTACATTAAAAAAATATTTTTTTACTAATTATCTTTAAAAAGTTTTATATTTATTTATTTTTTTGCTTTTCGAATAGCTATAAAAATATAAGAGATTTTTAATCTTTTGGATACTTTTAATGGATTTAATTATATAAAATTAAAAATATTTTAGTATTTTTTTAAATAACGCCCTGATATAGAATAAGAATAAAATTATAATGTTTAAATAATTTTTATCAAACAATTTTATCAAACAATTTTATTAATTTATTAGAATTTAAGAACAACTTAATCAAATTAAGTCACACAATAATTTCTTTATATAAAATTTAAAAATCGTTTTTGAATATTTGAATTATTACAATTATTATTCCAATTACTTAATTTTCAATTTATAATTCAATAAGGTTTTACAATTAATAATAGTATTTTTGATTTTTCAATTTTTTGTTATAGTTAAACGTTATTTCTTTAATGTTTTTTTCAACTTTCAATCTTATTATTAATTGAAATTTTTTGTGAAAGTTTGGATAAATTTTTTATAACTATTTTTAAACAAGATACTATTTTAAATCTTCAACTTTTTTATTTTTAATGAATTGTATATAATGGATTAATTATAAATATATTTCATTCGCAAAAAGTACAAATTTAAATATATTAGGTAGGAATTATATGAATGAAAATGTTAGAGACATTTCACTTATTTATTTTAAATGTATTTTTCATATTAGAAATTATTGGTACTTTTTAATATAAAACAATTAAAATAATGTTTATGGAAATTTTAATTATATTAATAAAATTTTATGTGGAATTTTAAATTATTTTATTGATTTAAATATTTAAAACTATATGTAATTTTTCTAGCCATTTAAAAAAGGATTAAATTTTTAAACAATTATAGATGAGCTGCCCTATTCCATATAAAAAAGTTTTGGGTCTTGATTTCTTTTAAAATTAAACTAAAATTTGCGAAATTATAATTGTTGAATTATGTTAAATAAAATAATTTATTAAAATTTTATTAAAATAAAAAGTGCTTTTTTATAATTATTTTGGTTTTAAATATATGTTTTTAATGTTTCCAAAACAGAAACTGTGTATATTTCATAGAAAATATTATCTTTATGAATGTCTCTTAATTATAGTAAATATTTTTTATTGCTTTTTATAAGAAAATATATTCTATTTGATAATTAATATTTTTAGTTTCAATAGTTATTCATACTTTTATTTAAATTATATTATAATCAAATTTAATAGTGATTGTCTAAGTTAATGATTAATAAATTCATTAAATATAAACTATGCAATTAGACGATGCATTATGAAATTTTAGAGTGCAATAAAATAAATTTTTATTGAAAATAATATTTTATATTATTTTTTTGTTAATTACTGATTTTCTCCTTAAATATATAAATTATTTTTTACGCAATTATTTTTATAAATATTTCAATATTGAATTTTATGAATTTATTTTTTTAATTTTTTTGACTGATACACAGGGATTAAGTAATAGTCCTATTGAATTCATCTTGAATTCATTAATCACTGAAACTTTAACGACCCTACTCTTGCGCATAGCTCTATTGTGTATTAATATTTTAAAATGCATTTTCTCAAATTAACTCATTTATTTTATATCAATATTGCTGAGTATTTTTAGAATTGTTTTTTTTATATTTTCAAATTTCGCCATTAAGACTAAAAACAAATAAAAATAAAATTCTAAAAGTAATCATTATGCTAAAAAATATTATTAAAAAAATATATTTTTACTTATGAATTAAAGCAACTTATTAAATATTTATTTGTATTATATAATCAACTGCTTGATTTATTATGATTTTTCCCAATATTTTTAAAATAAATATTTAATAAAACTGGTTCTAGGTGTTAGTTTCTTGTTTTGAAAATCCTTTTTATTTTTGAATTAATTTTAATATTAATAATTATATTAATAAATGATTTCTTTGCTCATTTTTCAATTATAATTATCTTTTTTTAATATTTGTTTTTAATATCATTTGTTTTAATCACTTTGATTGAACATTTATTATTTTTTCAATTTTACTCCAGGTTTTGGTAGGATATCATTCAACAACACTCCCTTTAGTAGGGTTTTCAAATGAATCACTGAGTGATTTTTCCACTAAATTATAAAATTTATAATTTAGTTTTAATTTGTTATTCTAAATTTTTGCATTTTATGTTTTATATTTTGTTTAATGCAGTTTTAATTTTTCTTTTTTTTTAGTTTTACTTCAAATCAGATTATGTTTTTAGAATAACAAATTAAAATTAATTTTTTTATTGATATTTGATATTTGTCATAATATTTAATAAAAAGTATATTATATTATTCAAAATTTAATGTTACATACTATTTGATTATTTTTATTTTATATATTTTTAACAAGAATAATTTTTTACATATGACTTGTAATTGGAGAGCGACTCAATAACGACGGCCTTCACTATTGATGATAGAACTGTTGTTGTCAAAGGCGCGGATGATTTCCTTTTTTTGATTTCCGGTGACTTTTCTCTGTTCCAGTGAATTGGGATTTTGGAATGCAAACTATAGCCTAGAATGACTCGTTGTTTAGTCCGGACCTTCTCCAACAGCAGGAAGCGTATTTTCTCAAAAGAGCTCTGCCATCCGTTCTGTTCAGCCTCCGGCAACTCTTCACCACTTTTTCCACTATCATCATCAGCGGTCCAAATGCACTCTTCTCAAAATATGTCCGATTGTGGCTGCAATGCTCGACACTATTTTTCAACACTTCATCAGTGTCATTATCGGTGGGAAAGCTGCCGGTCTTGATCTGATCTCCGGGGTCTTCAGAATAGACAATCAGCTCAAAGTACACGCTCCCTTATTTATAAGTATTATGAATTTAATGTTAATAGTTTAAATAATTAAAAAATAAATATGCGAAAATTTAATTAATTAATTAATTGTTAAATATTAGATTTTATCCAGAAATAATGATTTATAATATCATTTAATTATAAATGAAATCTTTTATTTATTTGTGAAAAATGATTTACACTTTAAATTCATCTTTTTGTAATCTTGAAATATCTTTTAATATTGTAATTGTGTTTTCATAATTTAATTTTCCATTCTTAAATTTTGATTATCTAAAATTAAAATTTTTAAATGTGCATTATAATTTTCTTCTACTTTTACTGAATAATATTCAGTCGATTTGACGACATCTTTAATATTTAATGTTATTCATCATATATATTTTTGTCAATAACTATTCATATTTTAAAATATTTTTATCGATTTTTATTTTTTAGCTATATTTTTCCCTTAAAATAAGTACGTATAATTTTATATAAACTATAAAATTTAAATTTCAAGGATAAATTGTTTGAGGCTCAACATTTTATGCTATGAACGAGATTTTTAATATTCAACAGAAAAATAAAAATTCAAGCATAAATTTCAATTTAATGAAATTTTAAATCCGATTATGCGCACAAATTCCTTTTTTATGAGCATAAATTTATGCGCGCAGATTATGCGCACAAATTCTACAACTCCAGGTCCATTTTTGGCAGTCACCATAAATCTTCGGCCAGAAAATCCCGAAGGATTTTAAAGAATTTAGTTAAATAAGCTAATAATTTTTAGTATTTTTTTTCATTAAGTTCTATTTTTCATTGTGTTTTGGTATTCATAGTTTAAAATTTTCCAATTTTTTTCATTGTAATATGGAAAAAAGTATTATAATTATTTTTGGTTGTATAAATAAGATATATTATTTTTTGGAAAAATAAGTTTTTCATTGATGAATAGATGAGCAACGATTTAAATTTAAAATCTTTATTTTGAATCAATTAAAATTGTTTCTTATTAAAATTCTTAATAATAAAATTTAATTTCTAAAAATTTATATAATTTTTTTATTCTTTTTTTTAGAAAATTTTAGGAATAAGAGAAAATAATGAATGCCCTTTTTTTCTTATTCCATCAAAAATTATTCATAATTACCTATTTTCATTATATTTTCTTAATTATTTTAATTTTCTTTTTCGGAATTTTGGAAAATTCTTTTTCTTTTAATAGATTTCATATATTTTATAAATTTTTTATATTTTCTTAAAGAGTATTATAAGTAAAATAAAATTTACCTTTTTATTTGATATTTTATTTCTACTAATGGATCAACTTTTTAAATTTTAAAAAATATTAAAAATCGATTTTTATGATGAAAATGGAGGTAAAAATCCAATTTTTATAACATTTAAATTTATATTAATTCATTAAAATAAAATTTTACTTAAAAATTGAAATTTTTTTAATCTATTTTTCATCAACATTTTCGTTTATTTTTTCATAAATTTCCTTCTATCATGCATGCTTTAAGTACTGCGCAAATATAATTTTAAACTCAATATAAACATTAAAAATTTATTTTTAGTATGATTATATTTTGAAAATATTATAATTTTTCATTGTTATCAAATTGATACAGTTAAAAAATCCAAAAATATTTATTACATTTAAAATGGAAATCATCGATTTGCATCGTATTAACTTTGATTAGTCTGCTTATATTAAATAGCTGTTAGGATTATATAATTTAAAATAAATTATTTTATTATTTTTTGTTTTATTTTTTAAATATTAATATTTTTATTTATTTTTTTTCTACTAATAAAAGAAAATTTTTCATATTTTTATGATAATTGTTCTAATGATTTCATTTATTAGGTTTAAGTTAATTTTTAAAAATTTATCAAATTTAATTTAATTAATTATAAAATAATCGAATAAAAATAAAACCTTTTTATAAAATATTTTTTAAATGAAGTACTGCGCAAATATAATTTTAAACTCAATATAAACATTAAAAATTTATTTTTAGTATGATTATATTTTGAAAAATATTTTGAAAAAAATATATATTATTTTTGTATTTTGTTGGTGCTATATTTTGTTGGTGCTATGGTAAGGAATGGATTATATATTTCTTTTTATTTATATTAGATGTTGTAAAAATTTTTAGAATGATATCAAATAATTATCATTTTTAAATAAATAATAATACTTTTTGTCAAATAGAATAATTATAATGGTTAAAATATACATTTTAGATTGAAAAAAAGCAATTTACAAGAAGTTTCAGAATGACCATATTTATTTTAAAATGAAATTATTACTGTTTTTAAAGGATTTGCTTTCTAATTTATGGCTGTTTTTTTAATATATATTATTTTTGAATATATATTATTTTTGTATTAAAAATAGGTATGATAGCCAATTTTGCAATCATTTTTTTTAATCATATTATGATATTTATTGTTTGCTAAATGGCAGGACTGTGATGCTTGAAGAGCAAAAATGACGACAAATCTACTTTTTTATGAATGGAGAATGGATCTGCACCAAAAATCGATAAAAGGGTATTCGTCACAGAAAAATCGTTTTGTGCATTAAAAATAATGGAGCACTAATAGTCTGGGAAAAATGGAAGAAAAATCGTAAAATAAAATCATAAAAGAGAGATAGAAAATAGAAATTTATTCCATATATGGACCAAGGTATTAAATGCCAGAAAATTATAGAAATTTTAACAAAAAAATCAAAAATCATTTAAAAATTCGTTTAACCTTTCAGAAACAATTTTATGGAAAAAATTTTATATTTTGAATAAAAACTTTTTCTTTTCTAAAATTAATTTTAAAAAAAATCACAGAAAAATCAATTTTGGAAAACTATGTTATTTATTTTAAAATAATATCTTATTTTTAATTAAGTATATTCTTTATTTTTTTAATTATTTTAATTTTCAATTGCACTTATCATTTAACTTATCTAAACTTATATCTAATTATTTAAAATCAATTGAAATTGATATGATAAAATTTTGATGAATAATTTTTTATAAATGTCCCCATTTATGAATATTTGAATATTTAAGACCATTTGCATATGAACTAAAAATTTAATAAAAAGTTATTTTGAATAATTTTTCCCTTCATGCTATTAATTCTTTAAATCATATAGTTTTTATTATTAATACATTTTTTATTTTCAATTTTCAATTATTATTATTATTATTTATATAAATTTTTTATGATTCCATTATTTTATATAGTATTAATCAAAAATAAAGATTATATAAAAATCATCATTTTTAAGCCATTACTTACCTTTATGGAATGAGTATATCCGATGATTGAGGAGCAATTTTATTATCAAGTAAAGAGCACCAAAAATAAATATAAATATTTTATTATTTAACAGCTGCAATACTTTACTTATTGATGTAAATACCCACAATAGATATTTCTCTGCTTTCAAAATATTTTTAAATGTTTGATCTTAAAAGTTATATTTTTATTTGTTTCTTATTTAAATTAATGCTATTTTCATAATTAAATTTGCTTTTTGAGGTCTTATCCTTTTTCCTTTATTTAAAATCAATGTGTATTTACATCCAATCTATAAAAGTCTTGCGTTATTTAATAGTATATTAACTATTTATTCAAATTTTTATTAATTTCAATGATAGTTTATTATACTTACATATTTATGTTATATTGATGAATTTATTTTTTCAAGATTGTTTTCAAAAAATTTTCGAAATATTCTTCGCGAAATGCAGTGGGCAACTGTTAGCACAAAAAATAGTCCTATAATAAAATATATAAATTTCTAAATAACCTAATATGTAGATTTTAATTAAAAGATTGTATTTTCTATTTGGCTTAACAGAATAAACATTTTTTCATATATATAATATAGTAATTATCTTATAACATTATTTTAAAGAAATAATATTATAATATTATTTTTAAGAATTTTTATAGTTATTAAGTATTAATTTTTATATTGAACATCCAATCATTAAATATGTTCCTTCATTTTATTTATAGATAGTTATATAAAATACCATTTTTGCATCCTTTTATTTTTTTAATCATTTTTTCATATAAAAAATTTTCATCCTTGTATTTTTAAATTATCATATAGAAATAATTTTTAATTTAAATATCCTTTTAAATTATTAATTCATAATAGTTTATTATACTTATTATACTTTATTATACCTTTAAAAATTTAATCTTTCATATATATTCATTTTTATTAAAAAATAAGAGAAGGAATTTAATTTTAATATTTTCTTCAAAAATATTCTTTAATTTTCTTAATGAAAATCATCATATTATGCTTAATTTTTCGTTTTTCAAAAAATAATAACAAATCCGAATATTTATTATTTTTTAATAATGTGTTAATTTCAATTTAAAAATTAAATAATTGTATGATTTAACTTTATATATATAATAAATTATTATAATAATCAGTATTGAAAAATATTTGTTTGACTAATTTATTATTATACTAATTTTATATATTGTTGATAAATAATTATAAAAATTTTTATAAATATTTAAATTATTTTATATTTTAAACCATTTAAACCCTATTTTTTAAATATTTAAGTTTCTTTGTATAATTGTAAAATCATTTTTGATTCATCTTTAATTCAATTATTTATTTTAAAAATCAATAAATTTAAGATTTAATATATTTTTATATTTTGCATTTGATACTTTGTAAGTATATATTTTTTGTTATTCATGATTATAATATATATTTTAATGAATTCACATTAAAATTATTAAAATAAAATTACTATAATTTTTTTGGATTATTTTAGAGCAATTCGAAAATTTCAAGGGATGTCAAGCGATGTCTTCGGTCTTTATTGTATTGTGTTCTGTAATTATATGTATCTAGGATTTTCCTTCGATCAATTTGTAGTGATGTTATTTAGATTAAACCCAACACTGAGCTGTTTGTTTTTGAATTTGTTAATAAAAGATTAAATAATTGAATGTTTGAATTTCGGGATATTTTAAAGGATAATTATTTTTAAATTATAAATATCAAATATAAATTTATTTTTATAAAATTTATTATCTTTCAGAAGATTTATATAGAGCTTAGATTATTATTAATATAAATAATTCCGAATACAAAATAAACTATATTTATAGAAAATTTATTATTAGAGTCTGATATTGTTAAATGAAATGTCATTGATAAAAGTTCTTGCTACTCATGAACTCTAATTAATCTGGAAAATTTGAGAAAATTTATAGGGACATTTCTTTTCTTCTGGAAATAAACAAAAAATCAATATTTTTTATAATTATTTTTCTTGTGAAACTTATCTTAATTTTTGGTACTTTCTCAATTTTATTGAATTACAAATATATGATACCAATTTTAGATGATTTGAACATTTTTTAAATATTTGTTTTCATTAAAATATAGGTAAATTTTTTCAATAAATATTAATTAAAATTGGATAAGTTATGTTTTTTTTATTTAATGAGTGCATTAAAAATTATACAAATTATTTATAATTATTATTAACTTTTACAAAATTTATGAATTTGACAAAATTTATTTTTATATAATTTTTACAGTATAAATCACCAAATTATTAATATTAAATGATTTTCATATAGTATTAAATTAAATTAATTTCTCACTGATTGTAAAATTTATTAATAAAAATGATTTTATTTATTTCACTTTTAAATTTCACTAATATTTCATAATTTTGTTCTGTTAATTTTAGTAATTTATCATTCTTTAGTTATCATTCTTTTTTGAATATATTTTGAAATGATATTTTAACGTAATATAGTTTTTTAGTTTATGAATTTTATTTATAATAATAAAATTTCAAATTTATCTTATTTCTCTGTTTAGAACATTAATAAAATCGGAGAATAGTGATTAATGTTTTATTAAAATGTAAAAAGATTATAAATGATTTTTGATTCGGACCATCCACGGCCAGTCATTTTTTGATTTTAGAACTTGTTGCACTAATACTCTCACAAATTTTTATAAATTTTTAATTTTTATTATGGAAATTTTTTAAATGAACTTTTATATAATTGTTTGTAAAAGTTCTATTCGGCGTCTATTTGGGTTTGGAATAGCCGATTTTTTCTATGACAGATTTTTTAAATATATTTATGTAGAAGCAAAATAACAGAAGTAACATATGTTAATATAGTTTCCTTTTTATTAATCCCAATCACCATAATCAACATTCTAGAATTATAATTCTTTTTCATAATCTTAATCAGTTGATTGCTTCAAATAAATTAATATTTTATGTTTATATTAATAAATCGGCACGAATATTTATCATTTTCCAAATAAATTTTATTTTTTAATTATTCTCATTATTGTCTGTATTGACTACAAGTAAATTATTAAAATTGGGTTGACCTTTATTGAAAATTATTAGATTTTATTTGTTATCTTTTATTTATTTAAAAAATACTAATGAATTTTATTTAACTCAAAAAGTTTTTTCTCACTCAAAATGTTTCACACAAAAAGGTTTTTTCCATTTTTTTATTTTTTTTTTCAATACACTTTATTTTCGGATTATTTTTATTAATATCTTAAGAAATGTTTATTTTAAATAATTTACCTAATTAAATTTTTCGAACAATGATCATATAAAAAATCTTTTAAAAAATAGAAGTTTAAAAAATCACTATCCTATAAGTTAATTTTTAATTTTTCCCATTATCCCTTAATATTTATTTTTATCTTGATTTGATTATTTAATTTGATAAAATATAACTATAAAAAAATTTCTCTCTTTGATTAAAATATTTTTTGATTAAATTGTCATAGCTTACTTAACCTAAAATAAATTATATAATCGCAATCATTTTATTGCCAAGATATAAAATATATTTTATGACATTTAAGATTATAATAATTATCAATAATTATTTTACGCTATGGTGTTTACCATTTTCTTTTTATTTTTATTATTTTTTAGCTTTTTTCATTTTGGTCGTTAATTTTTATGGTCTTAATTTTTTGCATCTCCCCTTAACTTGCAGAAGTATAAAGAAGGCGTACTAGAAAATCACCATTTTTGTTTCATTTTGTAACTATTTTATAAATTCAATATAAATACATAATAATTTTTCAATACAAAAATTCTCATAGCTTACACTAGTAATTTTTTTTATTCACTAACATATTTTTATTTATTTTCAAATATTTTTTTAAACATACACTTTCTGTTTTTATAAGCAAAATAAATTGTTTGACAAAAATTTTATAATCATAATAAATAGCTTGTTTGAAAATCTTTTTAAAAATTTCCCTTTTATCTTTTTAATTTTTTAAATTTCGAATAATTACGATCAATTCAAATCATTCCCACTTTTCTCCAACAAGCTGATTAAAATCTAACATTTTAACCTTATAATGTTCATATAATAAAAAAAAGTCTTTAAAAATTTATTATTTTTTAACTTATTATTCTATAATTCATAAAAATTTTATAAATTCAATAAGCTAATAATATAATAATATATATAATAATAATAATATTTTTACAATATAAAAAATAATCTCGTAAGAATATAAAATTAAAGCAATAATATTTACGCTATATTACCCATATAATAAATTTCACTTTTGCTTTATTAATTCTTAATCATTTTGCAGTATTTACATAGTTGTAAAAAATAATTACCTTTCCATTATTTTATTAGATTCATATATTAAAAAATTTATTTAGTCAACAATAGAAGTATTAGAAGTCCGGGCCCCGAAAGCCAGTTTTAAGAAGTAGGAAACAGAATCCAGCCCGGAAACCGGTTCAAGAAGTATGAGAGTGTGAAGATGATTAATAAAAATGCAAATTGTATTAAAATTTATTTTTTAAATATTTTTTCATTGTGAAAAATTATTAAATATATTTTTCCAAATTTTTGAATTTGTAAAATTTTTGGCATTCATTATATTACAATTTTTTGCAATTTTAAAATGAAAATATTTTGCTTTTATTAATCTTTATTAAATTGATCAATTTTTTCGATACATTGAATTCAAATCAATTGAGTGCAATAGCATATAATAGATAAATAATATTTTTTAAAGGAAAACTTTAATTTTAAATATGTTCAATTAGAATTATATATTCTGTTATTTGTTCATCCATTATGATGTAAATGATCAATTCATTATGGAATAATTATTCATTTAATTATTTATTTATTTAATAATTTTTAAAAAAATTCTTTTTTTAATTGTGTTTTAGGCAAAATTTTATTTTAAAAAATAGCATTAGGTTTAATAAAATTTCAAATTATTTTTCGTTTTATATTATTAAGGAACAATTTTATTTTTCATTTTATCATAAACTTTTTGCTATTCAATCTGAGCAAATTTATCAAAAAAAATATCCCAAACCTATTTTTAAATATTTTCTCTCCAAGCTTTTTTCATATTAATAAGAAAATTTAATCAAGAAAAATTTTAAAGAAAAAATTTTCATAAAAATTTTTTTAAGAAAATTTAAAGAAAAAATTGAAATTAGATTTTATTTAGTTTAATTAAATTTATTTATTAATTTTTTACCATTCTTTTAAAAGCTCAATTGTTATAATTTTTGTTAAATTTTAAACGTTTAATTAATTGAAATTAATAATTTTATGGTGTTAAAAAATGAAATAATTTTTTTCTTGAAATCATCTCCCTTTGTTTGGCTTCTCTAAACGGCCCCTTTTTGTTATTAGAAATATAATCATAATTATAATCATTTATTATTTTAAATAATAATTTTTCTAAATATGTTTAAAAAATTTTATAAAAAAATAATGCTTATCTTTATAAATTTATTGAATATGTAATATTATTTTACAAATTTATGAAAGCTCCTGTTGAAATAGTATTCTTTTTTAATTATGTAATAAGTTTTTTAAACTAAATTAAATGGGTTTATTTTAATTTTTTCTTGTTATTTTTTTAAAATATTTTAAGGCTTTTTAATATTTTCTATTTTATTGAACAATTTACATTTGTAATTATTTTTCGCATATTACATTAAGTTTTTAGAAATTAATATTTATCACGATCTCAAACTCATACTCGTGTAATTACACTCTAACATATATCATTTATAAAAAAGAGGCTATAGATTAGAAATTTAATTTATTAACCGATGTAGAGTAAAATATGTTAAGGTTCATTTTTTTTAAGGTTCAGTTATCAAAAAATCATATAATTAAAAATTAATTTAAAAGGCATAATCCCAATGGATGCGAGCACTTAAAAATGCTGAAAAATCCATCAAATGTGATTCTGACCCAAAATTTTTTACTTTCCTGAGCTAAAGCTATAAAATACCAATAATTATAAAAAAACATGCTTGATCATCGTACCGGGTATTCTAGCCCCCGGATTCTCTGGGGTATTCAAGCCCCCCAGTGAATGGGATCCTAGGTTTTTGTCCATTTGTACCTCCAAGAGCCTCCACGCGGCGTTTCCTGGGCATTAAATTGCTATTCAATAACAATTTATAAAAATGTTATTCAGACAATTTAAAAATTGTTATTCAATAACAATTTAATGGCGAGTACTTGGTTAAAAACAAATGGACTTAGATGGAAATTAATTCT
Organism: Rotylenchulus reniformis; assembly: GCA_001026735.1. Taxonomy (NCBI): domain Eukaryota; kingdom Metazoa; phylum Nematoda; class Chromadorea; order Rhabditida; family Hoplolaimidae; genus Rotylenchulus; species Rotylenchulus reniformis. The sequence continues at coordinate 1,794 of LDKF01002090.1, read as the reverse complement.
TTTTTAAAAATATGTTTTTTATAGTTTGTTGAAAAATATATTGATTTAAGAAAACGATTCAAATTGAAATGTTAAAAAAGAAACAATATTTAATATACACATATTCGATTTTCGATAATATTGTAGAAACAGCGAACGCGACCGGAATATTAAGAAACGAGACCATTTGGATTTTTTAAGAAACGCGACAATTTAGTTTTTTTAAGTAACGCGACCATTTGGGGGGGNATCTGATAGTATTTTTATTTTTCCGAAATTCGAACAAAAAGTATGAAATTTTCCTGAAATACTGAAAAATACAGTTTTTAGGGGATATTTCGAACTTTTTGTTCGAATTTCGGTAAATTTTTATACCATTCGAATCAGCGTAAAATTCTGCACAACTTTGCCTTTTATACTTTTTGTCTAACAAGTCTAACAAAAAAGTTTTCGTACAAAATTTTGCATTTGGCACTTTTTTTTAACGTCTTAGCACCGACAATAGCCCTTTTGATGGCATTTGCACTTTTTGATGGCATTTGCACTTTTTTTTTTATTTAATCAATTACATTATATCTGAAAAAAATATCGAAATTAATAGAAATCAACTCAGAAAATCATATGGAAATCATAAAATTAACAGAAGAATTATTAATTATTATGGTTAAATTATGATATTGCAAGATCATCCAACACAAAAATCATAAAGCATTAAAGCACCAAAAAAATTCATTTCACCATTTTCTTCACTTATTAAAAAATGATACTCATTTATTAATGCTGTTTTATATATTTTTATAGTCTGGAATTTTATTCACAATATTTGATAAAATGCCAAAATATGGACAATATGCTCATAAATTTGGTCAAAGATGGCTAAAAAATTTTTATAAGATTTTTGAAATATTTTTTATTTCACAGATGTTTTTGAAATTAAAAAAAAGTAATATTAAATTTGTAGTCCTTATATATCAAGGGCTTTTTTTGACTCACAATTCATGCTACTATCTTAGGATTAAAGCTTGTTTGAAATGGCCAATAAATAATCTAAGGTTTCCTGTCAATTTAGTAATTTTGTAATTTTTAATTTTAATTGAATTTCAATTTTAACTCTATTATCCTGAAATTGTTTTTAACTATTTTATTTTTCAATATTTAGAATAAAAATGATTCTTAATTTATTATTGTATTTGATGCATATTATATACCTTTACAAATCAGTCATTTCTTTACCCATTGCCCGATCAATTTAGCTGATTTCAATTCCGATAAGTATGGACATTTGAAACAAGAACGGGAAGAAAATGGTCATATAAATAATAATTCAAAATTTTTATTTGTTGCACATTAAGAATAATCAATTATTAAGATGGAATTTATTTCCTTGCAGCCATGGCTCCTTCTCCCATAATCCGATTGCAAAAAATTACAAAACAAATTGTACAAAAGCCAAATCTCGATAAAAACATGCAAAATAATGCCAAGGAAAAAGATCATATTTACCTTAAAATTGATATTGATACACACGAAAATCAACCCATACTAGAGTTGATTCCTCGCGTAAAGAAGAAAAACAATATAGTAATACAACAATTTCCTATCGAAATGCAGGTAAATCAGGGAAAAATCTCACCAAATCTTACTGAATCTCCAATTGTACCAAATGAAGAAGGAAACTCAACAGTTCCTAATAATAAATTGCAGAGAAGAAATAATATATCATCGAAACCGAAAGAACCGATTCAAACGGAATCTGATTCGGATATGAATGATATTGACGATGACACGGATGACAACTCAGTTGAGCAATCCAAC
>LDKF01002089.1:11325-26682 GCA_001026735.1 Rotylenchulus reniformis | reverse complement strand
TCCAATATGGCCATTATTGTGTCCAAAGTGTGGTCATCGATCGGACGAATTGGCATCCCGATGTCCTGGGCAAGCAACTCGCTGCCGATCATGCACCCGAGATGGTCCACCGCTTGGTCCGTCGCTCGCCAATAAGTCTCCATGGCATTCTTCATGCATTGGTCAATGATCTGGCGCAATATTGTCCTATGATCTCCGGGATAATTTGCTATGGAGTAGCGCGATTGGATCTTGCACAGCCTGAACTTTGCATTCAATTGCAGCACTTCGTCATCCAGCTGTTGCATACACTGAATGGCACTCTTCAGGAGTTGTTGGTCTGTTTGCTTGTTGGCCATATATCAATACAATAAAATGTTCTGAATAAACACATAAATGATCTTTAGTTAATAAAAAGGAAAATTATGAGAAAATATGTACCGAAATAATGAAAGATGTTTAAGCATCAATTCTTGAATTTTTTACGAATTTTCATTAAAAAAGGAGAATAAAGGGTAAAAAATTCTTTTGGATATTTAAAAGACAAAGCTACATTCCATATCCTGAATGAAATTTATTTAACTAAGACAAGGGTATTATTGCAAGGAGAGGCATCTACCGTCGATTATTCGGGTTAACTTTTTTTTACCACAAAACTAATCTTTATATAACGTAAATATTCAATGTGTTTCCATGAATGTAAATGATAAGAGAGAAAAGTTTTTATAAACAAACGCCGAATTTTAAAATTGAATTTTTCCGCTTCTTATGGCATTTTGTTCTACTTTCAAAAAGAGCCAGTATGGCCAATAGAAAATTTGTCCGGATTTCGGATCCCGGTGAACTTTTTGGATAGAAAATAACAATTTCATTTTAAAATTAAAATTGTATATAATGATTTTTTTAAATTTTACTCATCGATTGGCTAGGAATAAAATATAATTTTTGAGCCTCAAAATAAATGGAAAATGCATTATATGATCCTATTTTCATCATTATTTCGCGATATTTATGAAATATTTTAAACAAATATTCAATAAAACTAAAAATTTTCAATTTTTAAAAATTTAGACCTAATCAACAATCCAATCAAAGTTACGAGTGGCCCAGTGGGTAATTGTGTAATTTGTTAAAAAGAGCGGTGTGGAAGTTCCAATCTGGGAAGTTAATTTTTTAAACTCTATTAGGTTCATGGTATTGGACGACGACAATTTTTTTTAGAAAATTCGAAATTAAAACAATTACTCCGTTATTGGCTACTACATAACTAACTCTATATTAATTTAGAGGAATAATAAATCGTAATCGTTTATTAAATATTATAGATTAAAAGATAAAAAATGATATAATAATTTGTCCATCGAGCTGCTGCTTAAGCATGGAACAATTGCCAGACGTGTTTTTGGTCCGTTTTCATAACAAAACCCAAAAATGTGCACATTTCAGCTGAACACCTTTCGCTACATCGATGACCACCGAGAGAGGGCCAGGCTTGAGTTTGTTTGCCGACGATGGCGCAAAATCTTGGTGGACCATGGCTGGACACATATTCGACAAATTGCTTTGGTACCCTTAAATCTGAAAAGTATATTCGATTATTTTTTCGAAGGATAAAGCACATTGGACCCATTGGAGATCGTTGTGGTGATAATTTGGTCAAGTGCAGCTTCTCCGGGGTGGACATTGACTTCACATTGGTTCTGAAAATTTAAAAATTGCAAAATTATTTTTGATTTTCAGATTCATCTTATCGCCGAACATTTTCCAAAGCTAAAGCACTTGGAATTCCGTCAATGTAAATTTAAAGAAGTGGATAAAAAGAAGCAGCGGAAACCATTCCGAGAACTTGGCGCCCGTCTTCGCTCGTTAACTTTCTTCGAGACGGTTTGCTTATTTAGCCTGAATTCTGAACTTATTAGGAAATAGCTATTTTATTCTAAAATTAGACAAATTATACCTTTTACTTAACACTCCACTTCCCTTAAATTTCCGGGATTCGCATTTTGAACTAGGGTTGCAGAATTCCCCGAGGAGACGGGGACAGATTTTCGCGAGGTCTCCGTGGGACAAGAAATTTTTTTTTCTAAGTCCTGGAATTTCAAAAAATTTTCGAGAAAAATAATTTTCCATAAGGAAAAATCAAAATTAATAATATTTTTAAACAAATTTATTATAAAATAATTTTTTTCTTAAGTCTAGATTTAGGGAGAAATTTGATTTTCACCGATAGTGCGGTTAAAAATTTTAAAATTCTCAAATTTAGTTTTGCTTTACTCCCCTGGTCCATTCACGCCTATTTTATATTCAGTCTGGTTCTGGTCAATATAACATGATGAGCTTTCACCTGTTGTGCTATTTCTGTCCTCCTCGTCATCTCGAACTCCACCTTTCCTACTACCACGATATCGCCTCTCTCCCCAATTACTTCTTCGCCAATATCCGTTCCCTAAGACTTAGATGGTCTTGGGCATTCAGGTAATCAATTTTTAATAAAGAAAATATTAGGCAGCTTTTAGAATGTCATTAAATATAAATTGCAACATTTAGCCCTCTAAATTATAAAAGATTTTCCAAATTTTCCCATTTCTGTGTTTTAATGCGGAAAAACAGCCAAATTTGCCCAATATAAATTATAAAATTTCGAATTTTGTGTGCCAATTCCACAATGTATCTGTTGATGCAAAAATATTTCTGTAATGAAATTTATGAATTTTCGATAAATAATTTTCTGTTTGACTTTTAGTCCGGACATTTTGACAAGACTGCAGAGAGACTCTCCGAGGCTCGCGGCGCTCTACCTGGACACAAATTTCGATTGTTTGGGTCAGCGTTCGACTAGGCAATCGCTGAGCCGACTTTCCGACTTAAAAAAGTAGACCTTAAGGGTATAAAAAAGAAAAAAATTAGAATTAAATTGTAAGTATAAGATAAGAACTATAAATTTGATGGGTGCTCTCTGTCTTCCTTTAAAATCATCAAATTAATTTTCCTCAAACCTAAATTTTCCTCAAACCCAAAACTAGTAACCAATCATAAAATATCCCCAAGGACAAATCACGCCTTATAAAACCACAACCTTCTAATAAGAGAAAACAGAATTATAAGAATAAGAAATGAATTATAATTAGAAAAGAATATTTTTTAAATAGTAGATGTGGCATGATTTCGTCCTTGGCGATATTTTGTGATTGGATACTGATTTTGAGTTTTGAGGGAAATTTAAGAAACGACTGATGTGTTTCGAATTAATACATATTTTACTTGTCATAAATTAAAAAAAGTAAAAGATTTTGCAAACTATACATTCCGGGCAAGGAAGGCGCCACGTTCACTTTTTTTCAAATTCGATTTTTGAATTTTAGTAATTCTTTATATGACGGTACCTGGAAGCCTAAACAGGACAATGTCATGCTTATTGGATTTAAAGAGCAAAATTTGGCAAAAAAATTCATTGTTAGATTTTAATGATGAGAAGATAGGTATGTGTTAGAGATAGCGGATGGGATTCATCACCAGATCGCCACTGATACATAATCCATGATCGCGGCATGGAATTATAAAAAATGAATTTAAATATTCATTAAAAAGCAATTATGTACACCACTCCTTTTAACCAATAAGTTTCAGTGCCCTTTTTGCCAGGGTCCTTATCCTTACTGGGATTTTGATAATCTCCCTACATTCTAAAACATTGAAACTTGAAACTAACCATTAACATAAAAATTGTAATTTTACGAATTGCCCTAAAAAGTCAATTTATTGTTTTTTTTTAAATTAAGTCTCCGTTTCCTTCGCCTTGGCCTGAACTTTGAATTTATGGGCACCGAAATATTCGGCCTGTGTTCGATTGATTTGCCTCGACTACATGCACTCAAACTGCACCTGCTGAAACTGCCCACTGAGGTAAAATCTTTGAGAGCAAAAAATAATTAGATACACATATCCACATTTATTAATTTTGTTTATTTTTTAAATGAATCTTTTACGGGGTGCTAACATTGCGGCTACGATTATGGCCCCTTCACTATAACGCGGTTCACATGAAAGCTAGAAAAATAAGTATTGTGTCCAAAAGAGCAAAAAATTAGATACAAAAAGAGTCAAATCCCACCCGAATTGCTCTAATGTAAAAAAGATTAGACCAAATATTGAATTTGGCCAAAATTATTATTTTTGAGCATAACTTTCCATACTGGTCCTTTTCGGATGGGTTTAAACTCATTTAGTTAATTTCGCTTTATTTTTGACATCAAAACTCATTTCTTTATATTTTAGTTTGAACTTTTAGTTATTAATTATTATAACGAGAGCCCACCAATGTACAACCTATATCCTATATTATACTACAATTCCAGAATCTTTCGGCGGTGTTTCGGTCCCTGCCCCTCCGTACTCTCGTCCACCTGAGTATATGCCTTTCTCAACATTTCGAACATTGCCGACCCATTGGTCTCCTGTCCAACTTTGCCCCTCAACTCCGCTCTTTCAGTTTGGATATCTCTGCTGTGTATTCGTTGGATTTGGCCCAAAGAATTGGTTATGAAATGCTAAAGATAGCCGAAAACGGCATTTTAGAGGTATGGGGGGGCGGAGGGATGGCCTGGCCAAAACTGGATTCTACGACAATGTTCTTTTTCGAAAATTGCTCATTTTTTTTTGCCAAACATAGAATTGATTTAATTACGATCCGAGTATAGAATCATGTAAAAATTATTTACCTTTCGAGAATCAAAACAAGAAAAGGTTGATATTCATCTAAATTACTTTCTTTATTATTTAATATTTGAATGTGCCAGATGTATTTTTCACAATTGGAATGCTTGACCAACTTATTCGACATTGTCCGGTTAGTAGATGAGCAAAAATGACTGTAAAATATTTTGATCTTTTTGAAAAATAAAAAACTAACATAAATTAACTACCGATATTTATGCGTGTATTTAATAGGTAAAATACCATTTCCCGAAAAATTCCTTTGCAGAATTTTCATTCGCTCTGTGCGCGCCTGGAGAAAACTGATCAGCTTCGCCAAGTTGCTGAATTGCGGCATATAGTGGAGGAACAATGGCGCGCCGGCACGCGGAATCACTTGCCCCTTCGGGTATGGTTGGGAAGGAAAAACACAAAAAATTGGCATTTTCTCCAAGTTGCAGCATGTTTGGCCTAATTTTTAGTTAGTTAGCTATCAAGTTAGGCACTGTCTGCATATCAATGATATTTTGATCATTTCGTCATATCAATTCCGACTCAGGTCTGGATATATGGTCGACAGGCGCTATCCGCCGTTTTCTTGCAAGACCCTTTCTTGGCCATCCGCACTGTTCCATACGAGTTTACGCCACCGAATCCGGTGCTGGAAGCGCTGTTTCGGGACGAGGTGTTCATCGATGGAGAGACACCGTAAGTTGGGCCAAAAAGGATTTGAATTATTTCTATCATATTTAAACAAAAGGATTCAATTCATTTTATATGTATATGAGATCTGTCCTATCTTTCCATTTTTCCTCATAACGTACAGGGAAAGCAAGTCGGCTCTAGTCCAGTTTAGGGGTCCCATGGACTTTTAGGAGTCCAATGAACTTTTAGGGGTCCAAACAGATTTTTAAGGGTCCCATGGATTTTTAGGGGTCCAATCAAATTTTTAGGGGTCCAATGAACTTTTAGAAGACTAATCTCTCGAGTTGGTTATGTACTTTTTTGTCGAAAAGAAAACAAAACCGAATTGAATGATTCGAACTCCGATTCGAACAACATTCCGAACAACCAGACGCATTCATAAGCAGAGAAAAAGTTGTCGAATCCTTTTTGGCTTTTGCCTGAATTTCTTGTCTTTTTTAACTTTATGATTTCTCTATAAGACGTTCAACTTTTGTGAATTTTTTTTGCAAAATTACAAGTTGGAAAAAATCCGAATTCTTCAGATATTCGGAAAAGTCGGAAAGAGAAAGGTATGATTGGACCCCTAAAAATCCATGGGACCCTTAAAAATTTGTTTGGACCCTTAAAAGTTCATTGGACCCCTAAAAGTTCATGGGACCCCTAAAAATTCGATTGGACCCCTAAAAGTCCTTGGGACCCCTAAACTGGACTAGAGCCAAGCAAGTCTCCAAAAAATTTTCTGAAGGAGTTGGATTTTTGGGTCCAAGTCCATGGATCATATATTTTCTAAAAATAAAAATATAAAATTGCATTTATAATGTTGCTTTAAGGTCATTCGTGACCGAACACTACTCATCGACGACTTGATGATTGCTATGATGATTACATGCATTAGCCCATTTGCTATTGAAGGAGAGAATCTCAGAATTTTTCACCCATTCTTTCAAAAAACGTAAAAATGTCTTTCAATTTATTCTCTTGAATAGAATGCAGATAAAAATACTTATGGGTCATAATATCCGGGAACTTATTACAGACAAAACTGTAATCTGTAAACCCGAATGTTCCAAGTTCCGGAGTTTGATGTTTGATCCCAAAATAGCCAAACATTAAGCTATTTGAAATATCAGCGCACACCTAATATCAAATATTTTGAAAATGATACTCTTCAGAGGAAAAGGAACTTCTTATTAAATGATTAAATGCAGACCAAGAAAATTATTTTCATTTAAATATTATTTTATACAAATCCGGAGTAAAAGTTATCAATGTTGGACAAGATATGTACATATAGTCGATTATTCGGGTGCAGCCGTTATCTTGTAGATTTTATTGATTAAATCATTATTGAAACAATTTCCAATATGCTTCAAACGCTTATTATTTCACATATTTATTAATGATGCAAATAAAAAGAATGAGAAAAAATTTAAAAAGAAAACCCCGAATTTTAAAATGAATTTTGCCGCTTTATGGCGTTTTGTTCTTATAAAAAATCCGTACGCCAATGGCCAGATATACCTTGGTCCGAAAAGAAAATACTAATATATTTAAAAGGATTTGTTTATTTTTTAATCAATTAGTCGGTTATTTAAAACCAAGAAATTGTGTTTAGATAATTTAAATTGTACCGCTAGACATTAATAAACAAAAAATCATTCGGATGAAAAAGTCATAAAAATGCGATTTTGGTCATATTCTGGTTTTTTTTATTTAACAATTTTTTTTTATTAACAATTTTTTTTAGACATAAATTCACGCTATTTCGAAAGTGACAGTTTTCTTATTTGATTTTTCCAACCCTAAGAAGCAGCTTAAATTTTATTATTTATAATAATTTTATTTGTTATCCTATGAAAATGTTGAATATCGATATATCCAGGTTTTTTGTTGTTTTGCATAGATCTTAGATTTCTTTTGCTGCCGGTCCGGGGGAGAGTTTGGACATTGTTTTAAAAATACAACCTTTGAATTTAATAAATAAGCATTAAACATATTTTATTCATAGCTCGATATCTACTACATCTTAATCCAGGACCATCTATATTACCGATATAAATAATTTTGTTCATCCGGGCTGTATAAGCATGGAGCAATTGCCAGATGTGCCGTTGGTAGTTTTTATTTTTTATTAAAGCCTAAATGTTTTCTCGTATTCCATTTCAGTTGATGATCTTTCGCTTCATCGATGACCCTCGAGAGCGGACCAGGCTTGAGCTGGTTTGTCGTCGATGGCGTAAAATCATAAAGGACCATGGGTGGAAACATGTTCGACGAATTGCGTTGGTCTGGACTTTTAATAAATTTTATTTTCGAATACTGAATTTCTTGCATTTTAAGGGTGCTAGTACGTTAAAAAAGCGCCAACTTGGCAAATTTGGCCAAAAACTTTTCCTAAGCTTACTAGCCGTTGTGCAGAATTTTATGCTCTCCCCTAAAAACCCTTTTATTCGGTATTTCGGGGAAATTTCGAGTTTTTGTATGTAGGAATTTCAAAAAAACAAAAATAGCGGAAAAATACCAAAATTCTGAACGAATTTTTTTCTATTTTTAAATATTTTCGGCCTAACAAGCCTAGAAAAAATTTTTTCGGGAAGATTGACCCATTTAACACTTTTTCACCGAGGAAGACATTCACATCATAAAAGTATAGAGCCAATAATAAATAAAATTGAAAAAAAACATTTTAAAGCGTAAGGTGCATTGGGTTGAGCCAATTGGCGCGCGTTGTGGTGCTCATTTGGTCGAATGCAGCTTACATTCAATGGACCACGAACCTAGGTTGCATATCGACTCCGAATTGGTCAGAAAAAACACTTTCAATTCAATAAATTTTTATTTTTTCTCAGCTTCGTCTTATCGCCGAGAATTTTCCCGCACTTCAACACTTGGAATTTCGTCACTGTTTTTTGAAAAAGTTGGATGAAAATTTATTGGGACCATTCATGGAACTTGGCGCTCGTCTGCGCTCGTTGATTTTTCTCAAGACGGTTTCTTTTTTGTATTGTAGATTAATTGTTTTGTAAATATTCTCAATTTTTCAAAATTCAAAAATTAGCTATTATTTGAGTCAACCATTTCGGAGGGGACAAGAGAGAGAGTGTTTGATTTCGAGAATTTTAGCCCTATTCTTAAGAAAGAAATTTGCCGCTGAAATGTTGGAAATTTATGCATAATCGGTTAGCAGACATTTGCGCCGCTGAACCAATTCGACACTTGCGCCGGGACATTTGCGCCGCTCGGCAAAATGTCGGCTCGGCCCGAATAAAATGAAATAAAAATTAAAATAAATTAAAAACGGAATGAGATATTAACAATCATCACTCCTCATGTCAGTACGGTACTCCAATTATGAAATTTATTTTTTTCGGTCCAACTAGTGAATAGAGATCGAAATGGTTGTACCAGATATGTTTTTTTTATTTCTGACCTTTATGAATGGTCTACATACCTATGTTTTCTATTTATCAATTTTTATGGGTCAAAGAACAAGTTATTTCCTTATTTAAAATAAATCGGAATACCTTACTGATCACCGGACGATACGATTCCATTTTAATTTTTTTGAAATTTTCTAAATTTTTATTTCATTTTATTCGGGCGGCGCAAGTGTCCATTTTGCAGGGCGGCGCAAGTGTCGAATTTGCTCAGCGGCGCAAGTGTCTGCGGCGCAAATCTCTAGACACCGCATAATCAATAGGGAATCAATAAAATTTAGGAAATTTTTTCCGTGGCGCGACATTTGAGCAAAGCTGCTATAAAATGAGCTTAAGGATGCATTTTTAGATGGTTCACTACAAAAAATTGCCGAAATTTCGTCAATTTGGCCTAAAGTTGAAATATGTTCGGCAATAACTTTTGGTACTGGATCAACCAAAACGAGCGTCGCTCATTTTGTAGTTTCCAGATTTTGGTTGAATCAATTTATATCGATTCAAATGTCGGGAAGTAATTTTTCCACCTTAACATTTGAGCAGAGCAATTGCCCCCCTCCCCTCTCCTTACGGCTCTATCTTTGACAATATTTTGCCAATTTATTTTTCATTTATTCATCTTTGTGCTTTCTGTGAATTTGAGCCCCACGACAACCTTAATTCCTCAAAATGAATTTTACTTGCTTGCCTTTACACTTTGTTTTTATTTTCAGTTTCATGAATTTCCAGTGAATCTTTTGTGCCATTTCTCTTCCCTCCGACACCTTGGCCTCCGCCTTTACCACAACTTTGCCTCTTTTCCCAGTTGCTTCTTCGCCGATCTCCGTTCGCTTTATCTGAGTTCATCGATCAGGTAAATGGAAAAGTATTTTTTAAGAATTTTTTTATAAATTAATATTTTTTAATTTTTTTAACTTCTAGCCCGGATATTTTGATAAGGCTGCAGAACGACTCGCCAAGGCTCTCAGCGCTCTATCTAGACTCCAATTTAACTTATTTGGGACAGCACCAGCAGCAGTTGCTGAGCCAAATTTCCAAACTTAAAAAGTTGGTCTTTTGTATTCAAAAAAGTTACCCATAAATTGGAACTTTTAAATGAAAAATTCAAAAATTTTGTTAAAACTCATGGACCGATATTTGTGATCGCTTCTCAAAAAATTCTTTGGATATGAATTTTTCGAATTTTGATTATAAGCATTTTTTACTCTGGGATGATCGATTGTGCTGCTTTCGAATTTGTATCCATTGATTGCGATCAGTGTTTGCGTGATCCACCAAATTATGATCTGATCCATGATCTGATCCTGATCTGATCTGATCCGGGGTCTTGGATCAGATCAGGATCAGATCATTTTTGATGATCCAGACCCCTGGATCAGGATCAGATCAGATCATTTTTGAAAAAGGTGGATCATCGCAAACACTAATTGCGATCCACAAGTTTCTGTCGGCCATATTTTTGATAGGATGCAATATTCTTGAAAAAAGATACCAATTTGTAAGCGCAAACTCAAAATATATTTTATATTACGATTCATTAGAGTTCATACAGTCTGTAGGTACTGCTACTGGTTTTCTTAAAAGTTTGAACTGTAAGATTCATGAATTGACATGAAATCAATTGAATTGACTTCATGTAAAGGTGGCAAAATGACTATTTTTACTTTTTATAAATTTCAGCCTCCGTTTCCTCCGAATTCGCTTCGACTTTAAGTCTGCGGGGCCAGAATCATTGGGCCTATGTTTGGTTGATTTGTCGCAACTTCTTGCACTCAAACTGGACCTACTAAACCTACGCACCGAGGTCAAAATTTTATTGACTAGAAACAACAAACAATTCAGGATCTTGATGGGTGATTTTTCTGGAAAATTTCTAAAATTTTCAAGGAAATTAGGAATTAAAAATGCCAAAGAATAAAATTATGCAATTGCCTTTATAGTTTTTTTCCTACAAGTTTAAAAAATTTTTGGGTTGGCTTTTTCATTTTGATATCCCAGATATGTAATTCTCAGCTCGCAGCTCTGACAAGGAAACATTACGAGCTGTCACCACTCAGATCTTAATTTAACCCATCCTATCTTGTAGAGTACCCTCACATTGTATCGTATATTTTTGGCTTTTTCTCCCCGCTCAAACAGTGAAGAGTAGAAAAATCGGTCTAAATTTTCAACGAACGGTCGTTCATCCACGCGGATCATCCGTCCATTTGTTAACACCCATCATTCAATGTAATAAAAATTAATGACCATGACTATTTTTCTGATTCATATTCATCATTTTATCGTACAAATTATTTCCCAACAGGTTTATGGCACATCTCAAAATAATGTTTATTCGTGGTACGATCGACGCCTTCCCAAAAGGCCGAATGATCCACGTGAATGAACGACCGTTCGTAAAAGATTTTAAAACCAACTTTTCTACCCTTCACTGTTTGAGCGGGGAGAAAAAGCCAAAAATATACGATGCAATGTGAGGGTGCTCTACAACCTACAAGATAGGATGGGTTAAGTTAAGATCTGAGAGTGGTGATAGCTCGGGATGTTTCCTTGTGAGACAACACCCTTAAAATTTTGGAATTTAATTAATGAAGATCTTGATCAATTAACAATCCATCCGAAAAAGCTTTTTACAGTTTTATGAAATTTCAATAATTTGTACTCTCGATCTTCATTCCAATTGCAGCATGTTTCCGCGCTGTTTCGATCTCTGCTATTCCGTGGCCTTGTCCACATGAGTCTAGCTCTTGTCCAACGTTTTGAAAATTGCGAATTCATTGGTCTCCTGTCCAACTTCGCTCCTCAACTCCGCTCTTTCAATTTGGATATCAGTGATGTATATTCATTGGATCTGGCCACTAAAATTGGATATGAAATATTGAAAATGGCCAAAAACGGAATTTTGGAGGTATGGGAGACAGGTGACCGGGCCAAAACTTTTGGGAGGGATTTTGATGTCCAAAACTATGAACAATGTAGGTAATCAATTTCCCCGAAAAAATAGATCGTGATTTTACGATCCCGAGAATAGGTTAAGTTACCAAGTAAATTGATATCTATATTAAAATTTAAAAAAAGATTCGAATATTCCCCTATCTTTCTTATTTAGCATTTGAATGTGCCGTACGTATTGTTTACAGCTGGAATGCTGGACCAGCTTATCCAACAGTGTCCGGTTAGTAGTTTAATAAAAAGCTCATAATAATGTCCGGACTTTTTTTGCTATATCTGAGAATATTTCTTTTCCTTTCAGAATTTNAAAATGGCCAAAAACGGAATTTTGGAGGTATGGGAGACAGGTGACCGGGCCAAAACTTTTGGGAGGGATTTTGATGTCCAAAACTATGAACAATGTAGGTAATCAATTTCCCCGAAAAAATAGATCGTGATTTTACGATCCCGAGAATAGGTTAAGTTACCAAGTAAATTGATATCTATATTAAAATTTAAAAAAAGATTCGAATATTCCCCTATCTTTCTTATTTAGCATTTGAATGTGCCGTACGTATTGTTTACAGCTGGAATGCTGGACCAGCTTATCCAACAGTGTCCGGTTAGTAGTTTAATAAAAAGCTCATAATAATGTCCGGACTTTTTTTGCTATATCTGAGAATATTTCTTTTCCTTTCAGAATTTGCACTCACTCTGTGCGCGACTGGACAAAAATTATCAGCTTCGTCAGGTTGCAGAATTGCGGCACATTGTGGTGGAACAATGGAGCGCCGGCATGCGAATACAGTTACCGCTTCGGGTATAGTTGTGGAGTCAGGAAAATTCTGAATTGTTAGAAATTTGAACTTTTCGACCATTACAGCACGTTTCACCTAGCTATGATATTGGCCTAATTTGGGATTTTAGTTAAGTAGGTCTAACAATGAAATTCTAATCAATTTCGGCACATCAATTCGGATTCCTCTGCTCAGGTCTGGATATATGGTCGACAAGCGCAATCCGCTGTTTTCTTGCAAGACCCTTTCTTGGTCATCCGCACTGTCCAATACGGGTTTACGCCACCGAATCCGGTGCTGGAAGCGCTGTTCCGGGACGAAGTGTTCAGCGATGGAGGAGAGACACCGTAAATCGGGCGAAAAAATTTTCATATTTAAGCGAACATTTCGACACATATTTGAGAAAGGCGGAGAAGATAAAATTAGTATCTTTAAATAAATTTTCTAATAATTCATTACTCATTAGTCAATGCCCATTCCTTGCGAGTTTCGAATTATCGAATCGAAGGGCAGGCTATGTAAATGAATTTTAGGGTCCATTTTTCACATCGGATTATTATTAAAATTCTTATAGCATTATGATTATTCCCGGTTAGCTTTTGGATTTTTCATTGTTTCCATCCTCTAAACTCCTAAAAAAAATATACGGTGAGGGTCGTTTTGAGTCACCGCGATTGAATCCTCACATTTGAATCCCCAAGTAAAACGGAGTACCCTCGCTTGAAATAACTTAGAGAAATGGTTAATGTGTCAAATGATAGGTCTAAATGTCTGCTATAAAATTGCAAAAGACACCCTCTGGGGTTGGCCAAGTAGAAACAAAGTTATGGCCAGAAACAATTGATTATTTTGATCATTCGTATATGGTCATAACTTTTTGCATTTGACATTTAGACCTATCATTTGACACATTAACCATTTCTCCAGGTTACATTTTAAGCGAGGGTATTCCATTTTACTTGGGGACTCAAACGATCGAATCCGTAAAAAATAATTACAAGAGAATAATGATGTTTGGCACTTCCATCGCCGACAGTTAAGTATGAAGGCAAAAAATACATAAGCTCTAAAAAGTGCATTAAATATGGGTTAAATATGGATTTTCGACAAATTTAAATAAAAAATTAATTTTATTTCTGCGTTTAAGCTCATTCGTGACCGAACAATATTCATCGATGAAGAGAGATGATTATTGATGATCATACATGTGTCCATTTGGCCAAAGGAGGAAGATCTCACGATTTTTTAAATATTTTTTTTACAAAATATGAAAAAATCCTTTGCGATTTATCGTTTGAATAAAATTTGAACCGATCTCGAAACAAATTAAGGATATTACGGGCCATAAACTTTATAAATTAAAATAACCATTCGTATCGGCTAATTTTCAAAAATGAATGATTATTTTGGCTGTAACTTTTTTTTTAAAGTTGGGCCACTTGGATGGACTTAAGCTCATTTTGTACCTATTTATGATGTTATCTTTTTTGGCACGAAGCTTGTTTCTCTAGGTTTCGTTTGAACCGAGCTACATATAATCCAATGGTGCTTTTTGCGATTTAACCCATCCTATCTTGTAGAGCACCCTCACATTGTATCGTATATTTTTGGCTTTTTTGGCCCGCACAAATAGTGAAGAGTAGAAAAATCGGTTTGAATATTGAACAAACTGTTGTTCATCCACGCGGATCATCGGTCCATTGGATAACATCCGTCTTTTTTATGCATGGTTCGATCGGCGCCATCCAAGAGGGCGAATGATGAATGAACGACCGTTTATTTTAAAAAATCGATTTTTCTACCCTTCACTATTTGTGCGGGCCAAAAAAGCCAAAAATTACGATACAATGTGAGGGTGCTCTATAAGTTAGGATGGGTTAAATTGCGATTTGAATAGTTACACCTCGATATGTTCCCTTGTCAGAGAAAAGGGAACTTCTTATTAAATGATTAAATGCAGACCAAGAAAATTATTTTCATTTAAATATTATTTTATACAAATCCTGAGTAAAAGTTATCAATGTTGGACAAGGTATGTATGTATAGTCGATTACTCGGGTGCAGCCGTTATCTTGTAGATTTTATTAATTGAAGAGTAGAATTAGAAAAATTTAAAAAAATGCCGAATTTTAAAGTGAATTTTGCCGCTTTATGGCGTTTTGTTCTTATAAAAAATCTGTATGGCAAGGCCAGATTTTACCTTGGTCCGAAAAGAAAATACTAATATATTTAAAAGATTTGTTTTAATTTTGACCTTCAGTCCGGTTATTCCCAAACTACGAAAATATATATTTAATAAATATTTAAATTTAAATTGTTACCGCTAGACATTAATAAACGAAAAAGATCAAAATTTGATTGGTAAGTCATAAAACGCGATTTTGGCAACTAACCCAAGAAGCAGTAGAATTTTTTGCTTATCATTTTAATGATTAACCAATGAAAATGTTGCATATCGAAATATCTATCCAGATTTTTTTTGTTGAATTTTGCATATATCTTTTTTTTTCTTTAGCTGCCGGTTCCGGAGGAGAGTTGGAACATTATTTCAAAAATACAACCTTTGGAATTATAACAATACATTAAACATATTTTACATAGCTCGACTACCTACTCAATCTTAATACCACGACCACCCAGGGCTGGAACGGTTGATCCGTTATCCGATATCCGTTATCCGAAATCCGATGTTTTTCTTGATCCGAAATCCGTTATCCGATCCGACGATTTTTGGGTTGATCCGATCCGAATCCGGATAATTGATCTTGGAAAATGTCTCTTTTTAGACCCAATTTTGAGCCTTAAAATTCGCAATTTTTCAGCATTTTTTCTTATGA
>LDKF01002088.1:0-10162 GCA_001026735.1 Rotylenchulus reniformis | reverse complement strand
GAATAGGATTCTTCACCTAAAATTACCCTGTCGGAGTTATTTTTAGATGAATCATATAACAAAAAATTGTTTGGGTTTGGGGGGGGGGGTCAAAATGAGACCCAAACTGCACAAGTGCCAAAATATGTTTATCGCGGACCTTATTTTCCTGTTTTTTTTTAATTATTTAGGAGTAAAGGCGGCGGTCCCGATAGGGACTGCCGGAGAAAAAATTAAGAATTTTCGCTTATTTTCTTAAGAAAATTGATCATTTTTTTGGTTTCGGCGCCGGAGAAAATTTCTCACTTTAGGCCTTTTTCTTTAAGAAATTTATTCTTTTTTTGCTTTAGAATTATTTTAAATTAACTTCACAGTGTTGAGGGGTGCCGGCGGTCCCGACTGGGACCGCCGGAGAAAATTTCGCATTTTTAGACCATTTTCCCTTAAGAAATTGGACAATTTTTTGTTGCTAAGAATTTTTTTCAGAAGTTATTTCATGATAATAAGAGGTATCGGCGGCCCTGATAGGGGCCGCCGGAGAAAATTTTGAGAATTTTCGGTCATTGTCTTAAGAAATTTGATCATTTTTTATGATTTATAGGGGCATTTTTTGAAAAATTGGTCACTCGGCCAAAAATCAGCATTTGCTTAGAAATAAGCACTTTTTATTTTTGTAAGCAGGGTACCCCTCAAAATAAGCACTTTGCTTAGAAATAAGCAGACTTGGCAACCCTGGTTCTAGGGAGCTGACCCCGTTTTTATATGTCTGATTTGGACGTAGTGTCTTTCATCCTTCTTTAAATGCCAAAGAAAAATAATTTAACAAACATAATTTCGCTTCAAAATAGATTTTTTGGTACTTTTTTACTTTGTGTGCTTTGTGTCCTGTTTTTTACCCCCTCCCACAACAAAATTGTTTGTTTGAATTTTCCCGGAAAATCATCTCAAAAAGGACTTCCCTAGGGTAATTTTTGATGCTGAATCCGATTCTGACGTCCATTTTGACATAATGCGTCATCTGACGTCACTTTTGGGCGTTGACGTCAAAAAAATTTTTTTTTNTTTTTTTTTAATTTTACATCAAAACACACATCAGATGGCAAAGAACGTCAAAATGGACGTCAGAACCGGAATCGGTGTCAAAAATGCCCATGGAAAAAATAACAAAAAAAAATTTTGATTTTCGAATTCGAACAAAAAGTTCGAAATTTTCTTGAAATACTTCATTTTTCGATATTTTCGAAAAATTTCGAACTTTTGGTTCGAATTTCGAAAAATCAACAATACCAGAAGATAGAGTATAAAACTTTGCTTTTTATACCTTTGGTATAACAAGTCTTATACCTAAAAAAGTTTTTGGCATGGGGATCCTTTTTTTGTCAGTTTGGGGATATTCTGCGAGGGGATGTTTTGTAACAACGCCTATTAATTATTTATGATCTCGAATCTGGCAGCTTTTGTCAAATCTTTGATTTTTAAATTTTTTTAAAAATCAAATTTTTTTATTATTCAAAATTTTTTTATTCAAATTTCTAATTTTATCATATCACCGTATAATGCAAAATATGTATAAATTGCTTTGTTTATAAATCGGAAGATTGAATATGACTGAAGTAATGTCGAACGCAAACGAACTGTCTATTAATGACGACGAAAATAAAGACACGAATAGCCGTGATGAGATCACCGGAATTAAAGCTTACCATGCTACGGATAACATTAAAATTGAAACGAGCGTGCCCCCGGAATTCACTCAACGCCATCCACTGCAGAATCGCTGGTAGAAATTACTAAAAAAATAAAACAAAAATTATATTTTTTTTATTCTATAGGGTCTTATGGTACTTGAAGGGAGATCGCAACAAGGAATGGGAACAATGTCTTAAATCGGTGGCATTGTTTGACACCGTCGAGGATTTTTGGGCGTAAGTCACAATTTTCTGGGCGTCAATTTTTAATGATTAGATTGTATAACCATATCCAACCTGCTTCTGGAATTGGATGGAACAGCGACTATTATCTTTTCAAGGAAGGCATCAAACCGATGTGGGAAGATCCCGCCAATTTGGCCGGGGGACGCTGGTTGGTCCAGGCACGATTTTCTAACTTATTTTTTAATAAGTTACGCTATGCGTCCCATCGAATAATATTCGTCTCATAAATTTCCTTGTGAAAATATTGATTAGTATCTAAACTAAAACATCCATCATGATAAATGTCTAACATAACAATAAGTCTAAATACGCAATTTTTATGCCGTTATTTTTATTTTTAAGGTTGACAAACAGCGTCGCCATGCGAAACTTGATCAATATTGGCAGGAGGTAATGATGGCTGTAATTGGAGAGCAGTTTGAGGAACTTGGGGATCATATTTGTGGTGCTGTTGTTAATGTTCGCCAGAAGGGAGACAAAGTTTGAAATTTTTTAATGAATTCCTTACTTTTCATTTTTTAGGTTGCTCTGTGGACTCGCGATGCTACTTTGGATGATGTGAACACCCGTATAGGCCAAATTCTAAAGACAAAGCTAAAAATTCCGGACAATGAGTCTATCCGCTATGAGGTGCACAAGGAGAATGCGGCACGCACTGGGAGTACGGTCAAGCCGAGGTGCGTGAGGAGAGAATTTCTCCCAAGCCCAGAAAAACAGAACAAAAAAAATGAAAATCAGAATAAATTCTGAACAAATAATGACCAAATTTCTTAAAAAAAGAGGCTTAAATTCTCAAAATTTTCACCGGCAGCACTTATCAAAACCGCCGATGCCTTGGATATGGAAAAATCGGCGCTATTTGGAAAGTGGTCAATCTTGGTACTCTAATATTTTTTGAGCCCCGGGACTCTAATTTTTCTCGTAAAATCTCTTAAAATCATTTCCCTAGGGTGGTTTAGATTTAGATGTTGAAAATTGATAATGACATCCATTTTTAGAAAAAAAAATTGGGCGCCGGGAGAAGCACTTTGAATCCTCGGTTTTATGATGCGAATACCTTATTATAAACTGCTACAGGAAAAGTGAATGATCAGAGAAAAAGAAATCAGACAACAATATGTTTTAACACAACATCCTTTCGCATCATAAAATTGAGGAGCTAAAATAAAAGTTGAAATTCTCTGGCTTTTCTACGCTGATTATACCTAATGCGTCATCTGACTTGTGAACATCTTTTTGTGACGCTGACGTCAGAATTTTTCATTTTTCTTCGGAATTTTAGAAGAAAACTTTTTTTAACGTCAACATCAAAAAGTGACGTCCAAATGATTTAGTAGATAAAAATGGATGTCAGAATCGAATTCAGCGTCCAAAATTACCCAGGGAATGAACAAAATTGAATCCCGGGACTCAAAAGAGTCTCAAGATTGACCACTTTCCAAATAGCGCCGAAAAATCAAAACATTAAACCTTAAATTTTTTTAAGTCAAGAGAATTTGTCATGGTCACGGTTAAAATAATTATTATTCTTAAATTATTGAAGAATTGTCCTTCCGTTGCGCGACAAGGATTCGTTGCAGGAAGTTGATCAGCAGAAGCGAAAGCAGGAGCGTGAGCGTACCTTATCGTAATCCAAGTGACATATATCAGTATGTTTGTTGTTCTACAAATGACGATCTCGCATATCTACCATATATTTATTTGTTTATTTTAGTGCCTATCATTTTATTATGAACAATTTGCTTATTGGTAAATAATAAATATTGTTTGTTATATTTTTAATATTGTGAAGTATGAATTATACTATTCGTATTCAGCATTCGATTTATTTTTTAAGGAACATTGCCAGGGAATTGGGCAGAAAAAAAATTAAGGAATGATTTTCTTCACGGTGAGAGTTATTTATTTTCATCTTATTAGATTTATAATTAAGATTAGGGAGTTGACCAGTTTGGCTAATTCTGGATGAATTTTCATTAAATTAACCTACGTAACATTGACAGGACTGAATAAAAAAAATTATAGCATTAAATTAACCTACGTAACTTTGACAGGACAATAAAAAAATTATAGAATACTTGATTCGACATATTATTTGATGTATTAGCATGCCCAGGCGTTTTTATTCAAAAAGAACCGCCTAAGCTAAAATCCTGAATGGCGTAATAAATTTTCAAAATTTGATAATCCAATATATCGAAAAATTCAATAAATTAGACTCAAACCAAACTAGAAATTCTTTTTATTCTGCGATCGCTAGAGCAAATTAATCCATTTTTGGTGTCGGAAGAGAACCCATTAATTGATTTCCATTCCTTCATCATTTCGTTCCTCTGTGTTTTTGTTTACTTACCTTTTTATTTGTTGTTCATAATCAATGTGTTATCGTTCACTAAATATCGTTGACAAAGACAATAAATCCTCCTCCATCTTCGAATTTGAATTCTCCAGCAGGAATTTCCTAATTGTCATAAAAAATTTAAGAAGTTCTCTAAACCTTAACTTTCCTCTCAAATCAAAAAATGAATCACTCATCATTGTCATTGCACCCCAAATCTTAACTTCCCCCCTCCCTGTCCCACCCCATGAATCAATTGCATTTCCGGTTCGTTTGTCAACTCTTCCGCCCACNCCCCCCCCCCCCCCCCCCTCTTACTCATCGCCCTTCGGCGGATCGAGATCGGCCATAAAACCAATTGATTTCCCCTTTTTTGATCAGTTGAAACTCATCATTCCAACAAATGGTGTGAAAACGCTCCAATTTCATTTACCTACTTCAGCAGAGCGATTTTAAATTGGCTAGAAATCGGGAATTTTCATCACTTTTTGGCTGCACAATGTTCGAGGTGGTAGATATCAATGATTACAGGGCGTTTTGCTTCAGGTTTTTTTCTTAAGCATTTTTATTTAATAAAAAATATTTAGGGGCGAAGGACGTTGCAATCTTGTTATCAGCGCAAAGGGTCGCCGAGATGAATTAAGGTCTGTATTTTTACAAAAAAAACCCTTAAAAGCTTTTTTCAGGATAGTATGGCGTCTGGCTAAGAAACGGAAAAGTGGCCTGATCAATCACAAGCCAAAGTAAGGCATTGTTTTATTTAAAAAATCCTATTACCAAACCCGTAAGCAGCCCAAGCCGAAAAATTTACCAAATTCTTTAAAAAAAGACAAGGCCGCCGGCACCCCCAATACAATGGTATTTTCTTCATATAAACGCAAAAATTGGCCAATTTTCTTTAACCAAAGTGTCTAAAATCCCGAAATAGAAAATTATTTCTAACCGCGCCCCCCTACAAGCCCGATTTCTGGCTACGGGCCTGACGGAAATGATACTTTTTTGAATAGCCATTTTTAAATTGATTTGGTGACAAATTTCATAAATTTTCGAAATCTAAGGTAGAATTTATTCAATTTCATGGGTCGACTGATCAATGCATATCTGGAACGGATCATAACACCTCTGCTGGACAACAGCTATTTGATCAAAGCCAGGCTTGTCTACATACCTTTCGGTGATCTGCATCATTTGGCCAAGGTAAGGAAAGTTTAGGATTTTACTAAAATGAGAATTATGATAACATAAGCAAAATTTTTCCAAAAAAAGAAGAAATTATTTTATGGTGTAACGATAACAATTGTTTAGTTAAAATAGAAGTCTTGAACGATTGTTAATCGGCAGGGGACGGTTGAGTTTTTTTTCTTTATCGCCAATTGGATAATCTTTTTGGCAATTTTGTAGCGGTTATTTATACCTATCCTTTGGCATCGAATTCGTTTCCATAAGTTGAATTTAAGCTGATCATATAACGATTTTTTAAAAAGCTGGGACTCAACCGGCGGGATTCAAACGTCCTGTTTCGATTGTTAATACTTAAATGTGCATAAGGAACATTACTCTGGGATTTTTCGCTTGGAAAAAATAATAGAATTTTTTTTTGTTTTACTTCCAGCCATAAACTTTTTTGGGG
The DNA here is from genome assembly GCA_001026735.1 of Rotylenchulus reniformis. Classification (NCBI taxonomy): domain Eukaryota; kingdom Metazoa; phylum Nematoda; class Chromadorea; order Rhabditida; family Hoplolaimidae; genus Rotylenchulus; species Rotylenchulus reniformis. The sequence goes on along the minus strand of LDKF01002088.1, from coordinate 4,281 downwards.
TTTCAGGAACTAATGATTTTTCATCGTTTTTTTCATTTTTCAGATCCCATCTCTGCAGCACAACATTAAGGTGGAGTCGTTTGACGAGCTTTTTGACCTGGACAAGTACCCGTCCGCAACCTCGCGCTTCCCGGCCCGCAACTGTCCCAACAACGGCGTCCGTTTTCTGGTCGCCGCTTTGGAAATGCCGGACGCGACGCGCATTCCACGTCCACTCTCCTTCGCCTACGGCCCCACCATTACACTGGAGATCAAACCCAAACAGGGTTTCTTCCAGACCCATCCCGGCATTGACATCCCCTTTTGCAACAACTGCATTTTACAGGTCAAAAAAAGCATTTTGGTTAAAAAAAAAAGAAAATATTTTCTAAAATTTGAGGGGTTTAGAATTAAAATATTCGAGTTTGATTTATACTCAGAAACAAAAAATCTTTCTATTCTTAATTAGGTAATTTTTTCAGTGGCATAGCCAAAAAATTTCAGGGGGGAATGCGGGAAAATTTTTTTATGAGGTTTATCAAATTTTCTTAAGGAAATTGACCAAATTTTTACTTTTGGTGAAAAAAATTTTTGAAAAATTTTAACAAGGCGATTCTTTTCATTTTTTGGATTTGGAAATTTTAGGAGGAAATTCCCCCTTTCCCTCCTAACTACACCATGATTTTTTTGAAAATATATAAAAAAATTCGATTTTTAACAAAATTTTTTTTTAAATTTTTATTCTTTAATTTTAGCTTGAAAAGTGGAAATCGGCCAACTTCAACACAATGTACGACTTTTGTCCGCTGTCGCTGTACAGCGGCGATCGGGGGCGCATGCACTGCGCGTTGGCCTCGTTGATCCGGGATCCGCACCGCAACCTGCGCCTGTTCGTCGACGGCAATGTGGTGCATGAGGAGAATATGGTGCTCGGCAAGGACCAGCTGGCGCAGGCGCTGTTCCCGGCAAACCCAAACGCGGATGTCAACACGTTCATCAGCGCGGTAAGGGGTGACGGAACATTGAAATTTAAAAACAAAAAATGACTATTTTTCTGATATGCTACGCCGTTAAAAAAGACCGCCACGAGAGGCGTTAAAAAACCACCACGGGTTCAGTCTGGCCGAAAACTTTTTTTAAAACTTGCCAAAACATACATTAACAAGTAGGGGGGGGGGNCGAAGTGGAGGGGGGGGGTCAGGGGTCTCCAGTTACGAAATCATCAAAATTTTGCGAAAATGCCCAATTTTTTCGATTTTTGCTAAGTGGTTTATTTATATATTTTTTAGGGTATTGCGGGAAAAATTTCCGGTATTTTTGTCTCTTTTTTAAAAATTGCAAATTTTTTTAGCAGAAATTTCACTGAATTGAGGGGTGGCGGCGGCCCTGATAAAGGCCGTCGGAGAAAATTTGAAAATTTGGATCCTTTTTCTTAAGAAATTTGCTCAATTTTTTCAGGAATTTCACATTGTATTGAGGGGTGGCGGCGGCCCTGATAAGGGCCGCCGGACGCGGCGGCCCTTATCATCGCGGCGGCCCTTATGGCCAAAAGTTCGGAAATTTCCGAAAATATCGAGAAATTGGGTTTTGAGGGATATTTCAAAATTTTGTTTTGAATTTCGAAAAAAATCTAAAGATATCAGGTGATAGAGGATCAAAAATTCTGCACAATTGCTTTTTTATACTTTCGGCCTAGCAAGTCTTAAAAAATGTTTTCGGTCAAACTATAGCCGCATTTTTTCTTAACGTCTTAGCAATGTTTTTTTAATATTCATTTAAACATTCAATTAAATAAATGAATTTTAGAAGAAAAATGACCATCAAAAAAGTTGATATTAGATATTATTCTTTAAATTATTTTTTTCTTATTTTATCCTGATTTCCCTCCAACCACAACCTCCAAACTCCATTTGAAATTTACTCCCTTATAGATTTCCTGCATTCTCGCCGGCATTAGTGATGATGATGAGAAGGACTTTCAGCTGAAGAAGGGGAGTGTGTTGTACGACCTGCTCGACGCGCAACGCATAGACACCATCGGCATTGTACAGGCCTTCGAGTACTTCAAAATGTTGTCACAGCGTGTCCAGGTCCTTATCGAAAAATAATAAATAATTGATAAAAAATTTTAAATAAAAGGAAAATTTTATAAAAATTTTTAAAGATTTTTGTCTTTTTTCTAAAAAAATATTTACCTTATTTTCTTGCAAATCAATAATTTGAAAATATTCAGCTCGAGTTGCACAGCAAGTCCAACCTCTTGAAATGGAAGTATTGCGGTTTAGCTTTCCTGGACAAAAATGATCCACGGTCGCTGGTCGAGCGCTATCTGCTGGCGGCGACAATGAAGGACTGCTCGCTGATGGTAATTGAACTCGTTTATTTTTTTATTTTAATTTCATTTTTAGATAAGCATTCGGCTTGTGGACAAATTGGGCATCTCTGACAATATGGTGAGAAAAATTTGATGAACCTTGCCCAAAAAACATATATTTTTACAGCTGTTGGCCCATGGCGGAGCTGGTTATGTTCGTGTTCGTGCATTGGATGGACACTCGTTCTACTTTGCCTACTCGGTAAAAAGCGATATCTGAAGAGTATCAGGATATATATTTAAGTAGGTCCTAGACCATTAAGTTCGAAAATGATCTATAAATTCGAAATTAATTTTATATTGATAATTGTAGATAAGTCCGATTCCACAGATGGAAATCATCCAAAATATGCCTCTTGAGCTCAAATAGGAAAATATTGTTTTTCTTTATTAGCAATTTTACATACTTGGACGATTCTAAAAACTGGATTATAGGGATATTTAATAATGCATTTTGCCCTATCGATTTGGCTAATTTTAAATTAAATATTTTTTTGATTAGGTTCGGATTGTGGATTTGGACCCGAAATCGGCGAAGAACCTGGAAAATGCCTACAATCGTTTCATGGCGGGCGTCCGGTTGATCCGCGACAACCCCAACATCCATCCACCTTGCGTGGTCTGATCACCAGCATTGATCAGATTTTCTTTGATCTCTCCGCATAGCCAAACACCACTCATTGTGATCGAATTGTTTGTTCCTTTTCACCATTCGCCATACATATCACTTTTTCTCCCTAATCGCCATTATCCTCATCATTATCACTTATGCTCATCATCCTTATCATTTATAAATCACCCATTGTTTGATCATTCCCCAGAAACAAAACCGTAGAAAGATTGTTTATCATTTATTCATATATTTTTTTCACAATTTTATCTGTTTATCATCTGACTATTTATCATCAGAAGACACAAACGCCTCCTCCTCATGCATCGGAGCTCCAAATTGTTATTTATGCAAATAAATTAATTAATTTGTTGAAGGGGAAGGGATAGAGGAGATGGCACAGAGTGATACGCTGTTAGATTAGGCCCATTTCCACGAGATTTGCCTCCTCCATCCGAGGGGCATTTTTGCACTTTTTTTACAACGGATAAAGGCTCTCTTATCTAACCTTGTGACAATTCTTAGCCCATGCGCAAAATTTTTCGGAGGCATGGATTCTGCAAAAATAACTGAAAAATCCGACAAAATCCTGAAAAATTTCCCCGTTTTTAGATTTTTTCTTAGTAACCCAACCAACTGGCCTCTATATTTAATGTATTTTTTCTCTCTTTCAAAACACTTGCTGGCCCTCTTTAATGGTCGGTTTCCGATTGTACAGCCAAAAATGGAGCCCATCCAATTTGGCCCAATTGGCCAACCAAATAAAATGGATGGACCATTTCTTTGCCATACTTTTGGGTAAATTCTACGATTTCAAGTTTAGACAGCCGAAATTGACCGAAAGTAACGAATTTTTGAGCAAAAATTTATTTAAAAAATCCGGGCTTGATTATTTGTTTTTTCTAAAATTTTTGGTCAAATTAAAGGCAGAATTCTGAAAAGTTTGAACCCAGTGCTTTTAAAAAATTGAGCAGAGAGAACAAAAAATCCACGGAAATCAACCGGTTAGACTTTTCATGGTGCCGATGAGGCCAAATTTTCGAAGATTAGCAATTTCCACATCCAAAAATATAGGTTATAGTCAAAACTTTATTCCATGGTAAATAGGGTCAATTTTCGAAAGGTTGCAATTTTCCACACCCGAAAAACTTGGATTTTTGAGCACAAATCCCCCGGTTTTGGCCCTCCGGTGTGGGGGGCCATGAAAAATGCTCTGTGTTCTTCTCCCCTCTCCCATTGACATAACTGACTCTCGTCGGTCGGGGCCCTTTCTTCTCCTTCAAAGTGGGTCCAACACAGCGGAGAAGGGGGAGGAGGG
>LDKF01002087.1:26766-39266 GCA_001026735.1 Rotylenchulus reniformis | reverse complement strand
GCCATTGTCAAGCTGGATGTCTAATTTTATTCATATCGTAAACCGTACATTAATGAGCAGAAGAGTATTGGAAAAATGAGATATGACCGAAATAACAAGCAAGGCATGAATACCGAAAATAATCCGGAAGATTCCGACCTTCCAACTATCGAATTCTCTAGATCGCAAAAAAAAATTTAAAGAAAATGGTAAATCCACCTCAACTTTCGGTTTGGAAAAAATTCCTCTTATTTACAAAAAAATTCGATACCGTAAATTTTTCACCAAAATGTTTCATGCTTACCTCGTCAAGCTTGGTGCCAACGCTCTGTCGTAGCAATGGCGAGTGAAGCCCCCGGGGGATTTGAGAAATTCGTTGGCCGCCAGAGTTTGGATGAACACCTCGTCAAGGACCACGGTGGTGTAGGAGTCCAGCTGGGCCAGAAAGGGGCCCGGGTTCAGATCGTTGATCAGCCATTCAACGAAGGGTCTGTGAGAAGAAAAGGGAGAAAATAGGAAGGAAATCGGATGGACAAACTGCAGAAAAGTTCAAATTTGCAAAAATCACATAGATAAAAATGGTAATCCCGTTAATCAAAAGAAGCTTTTTAAAAATATTATTTTGAAAAAACTTATAAGGCGAATAAAAGCTGAATCAGAAATTCCACATTACTCAACTGTAAAATTATGTAAAAATGTTTTTTCTACCCTGCAATGGGAAATATGAAAAGCCTCTGAAACGAAAATCGAATTACAAGACACAAACAGCGAAACATCGGAAAGTGCGGAGTTCGGTCTTTCGTAAGCCCGCTGTTATGTAGTCAGCGCGGCCGTATCTCTTTTTCTCTGCTGCTTTGTTTTCTCTCATGCTCTTTTCTCTCTGCCTTGTGTTCTTTCTCATTTTCTGCTTCTTTTCGCAATTAGAAATGATAGGAAATCGATATTCTTTTCAGTGGCTTTTGCTAGTGCATTTCCTCGGCCAATTGCAGGGCAAAAAAAAATCATTTTTACTGTACAAAATAATCGGACCTGGACAGGCTGCACTCGACTTGGCCTTTTGTCTTCTTCAACTGCAACAAATGGCCATGGGCATCCAGGGCCTGGTTCTTAGATTCTGCGAAACAAAACAAAAAAAGCAAAATTATTAAAATGAAAATATTTAAAAAATATATTTAAGGTACATAGATAGCATGAATTCAACCAAATCGAATGCTTTTGGAGAATGATGAACCCTTTAAAGGGAAATTCATTGCCAAAAAACTTTCATTTTATATTTCGAAGCGAAATTCTGCGAATGGCGTTTTGTTGTCTACTCCTCTCTTTTTCAAATGGAAGTTTTTGCCATTGAATATATACATAATATTTTTTGACTTTTTCTTAATTTTCGAGCATAGATTAGCAGTTTAGGATTCATCAAATTCAATAAATTGGCGACCATTTTTGAAGAGATGCAAGTGGGCCAGGGTCCAGTTGTTCTTCGAAAAATCGATCCAACGGTCCCCGATGTGCGTGAACTGGATATCGTTGGACCCATTCAGCCACTTGAATATTTGGACCATCTCTTCGTTGGTCCGCAACTGAATGTCGCCGTTCTGAGAAATATTTATTTACAAAAATAAATTTTAAAAATAATTGGGGACAAACTTGAAGGTTGACGACATATTCCCACTCAAAATCCAACAACACTCTCATGCAGCTCAACAGTGATCTCCACTATAAATGAAGGGGAAAAATTAAGCAATTCGAGATTGAGAAATTAGTTCACGCCATTATATTTTTAATATTGTTCGATTTTTTATAGAATCGATGGTGCCAAAAGTAAAAAATTTTATTTGAAGGATATAAATGACAAAAACAGAAAAGACACTTTGAAAAGTGTAAATGGGGACGATTGGAACGCTACCGCTCCGAGTCCCGAATGATCCGAGTACCGAATCAGCCATAACTTTTTTTTAAAGACTTGTTAGACCAAAACTTCAAATGTCAAATATATGCAGAATTTTATGCTCTACATTTCTGTAAATACGGTAAATGGTTCGTTTTAAACAGAAATTTTAGAAGTTAATTAAACGGGGATAAAAATAAAAAAATTACCCGATATTTACGGGGGAGAGCGGCGGGCCGGAAAAAATTGAGAATTTTCGGTTATTTTCTTAAGAAAATTGATCATTTTTTGGTTTCGGCGCCAGAGAAAATTTTGAGAATTTTCGGTTATTTTCTTAAGTAAATTGATCATTTTTATGGAATTTTAGAGGTATTTTTTGAAAAATTGGTCACTCGGCCAAAAATCAGCATTTGCTTAGAAATAAGCCGACTTAGCAACCCTGGGTTTTGAGCAGCCTGGGATACTGTAATCCGGCACTTGTCAGGTTTTTAAGTGGCCTTTTTATCCCCGTTTAATTAACTTCTAAAATTTCTGTTTAAAACGAACCATTTCATATCATTTTATACTTCATAAGGACAGTTTTAGCTGCTTAATCCGAATCTTGCATCTGCAGATCAAATTCATCAACAAGCTAAAAACAAAGACTTGATAAAAAGAAACATTTAAAAAATTACACGTATGTATGATAAGGAGTGATAAATCGAAAAAAAAATTATTTAACAAAATCTGGATTTTTGTTTGATAAATTTGATATCTTATTTGGGATTTATGCAAAAAAATCCCCTTTAGGTTTATTTGTTTCAAAAAATTTTTTTAGAAAAAATCGATCCAAATGGATTAGAGGGGGGTGGTGGGTAAAATGGCCACCTAAACCGTATAAGTACCGGTAACCCTTATCTTAGCTGGTTTACCATGTTGTGCCCAAATTGGTCCATGTCGTACTCCTCATCTGCAATGATCACATTGGGGAAGCACTCGGCCAATGCCTTCATCCGTTTCCGAAATGTTTCGTCCGTGTTTTTGTCGATGGCGTAGCAATACCAATTCTCGGGCACATAATGGACGCCCAACTCCGCCTCCAAAAACAGATAATCCTGCATAGGCCAAAGAGTAATGTTCCGAGTTGGGTTCGTTCAATTCTGTTTGTTCTCGGGTTGATCTTAACTATGTGGCGCGGAGGGTCAGACGGGATCCGGTTCGGGAATCCCGACTCAGTCCCGACTGGATCCGGTCCCGTGCCGGACACTAGTCTTAACTCTTAACCCCCTTGTTCTGATGAGAGGTAATCCTTCTGATTATTTTTAGCTAGCCGAATGAAATCCCAAGTTTTACCTTTTTAGCTGAATTAAAATACAATGATAAGGACAATGGGATGGGCGTTGCCCCTCAGCTTCCCCATCTCTGACTTAGTACTGGTCTCATTGACTGCCGACCCTGTTCTACTCCTTTGTTATCATTGCATTTCATGCGGTTTCGGGTTCGGGGCGATTGGATCCCGGACAACATGGTCTCGCCCACTGGCCTTCTTTTGCTTGGCCCAGTCTACTTCCACCACTATTATGAACCCTATAAGGTTGATCGGCGCCCTGTCGATTCGTCCAACCTAGGATTCGTCCCTCCTGCTAAAAACCTACGATTCGTCCAATCCACCAAAGAACCAAACCATCATATGCATAGCCGGGATGCCGCATGTAGGTCCCGCAATGAATATAAGCATAGCTGGGATGCCGCAAATTTTTTTAATATTTAAACATCTCATATACTGATATTTAATTTGATTTGGACGAATCGTAAGTTTTTGGCTGGTGGGACGAATCGTAGGTTTTTGATTGGAGGGACGAATCGTAGGTTGGACGAATCGTAGAAGGACGAATCGTAGAAGGACGAATCGTAGAAGGACGAATCGTAGAAGGACGAATCGTAGAAGGACGAATCGTAGGTTGGACGAATCTAGGGCAGCGAGGTTGATCCCATTTGCAGTTTTACCCCTTCGGCGGGTTTGCAATCACGAACACCCTTACGTCTTACCCACCCTGTACACGGCCCGGGCAAAGGCGATTGGGAATTTGTCCTGCCTGTTCGGACTGTTCGGATGCTCCATTGCAAAGGTCGGATGCCGGGAGAGGATAGCTTCGCAGCTAAGGTCCAGCTGGTCGGGCCCCGGATCCACCCGGGTCCGCCGCTGATTGACGCGTTCCTTCACATATTTCTGATCATCTGCAATCAGAAGAGATACTCCAGGGTTATATTTTTCCAGATTCCTAATTCTATTCTCATAGAGCTCAAGAAGCCGGAATTTTCCAAATTTTATCTGCCGACATTTGAAAATCGACAAAAGAAATTAGGCGGATAATATTAATTAACGTAACATATTTCCGCATCAAAAATCGAGGAGCTAAAAAAGAATAGGAATTGTCAGGGTTTTTTCGCTGATTTATAGTTTTTCCAAGAAAAATTGACTCGACTTATTCCTCGACGGTGGAATACAGTATCTGTCGACAATGGGATGCAGTATGTACATAAAATACAGTAACTTGTAGGTGATCCCACCTTCCAGCACACGGGCACAATCCACATCGGTCAAGCGGGAACCCTTTGGCGGATGTATGATTGGGATAATGTGGGATCAGCATGGGCCCATGGTTGGACAAATGAAGACATCCATTGGTTCCGCAAATGAACAACAGTACCCAGATGATCAAACATGCCAGCTAAAGTACAGTATATGGGAAAAACATTGGAATCCGAGTGAGCATTTTTAGCCATTTTTTCACGAGACTTTTATTTCATAATTAATTAATTAAATTTGGTCAAAAGAAGGCCAACCTCGAGAGATTTCCGTTTTGACATTGGTTTTTTGCTTTTTGGTGGTCGAATATCTCTGATTGGATACAATTTGCCTGGTTCGTATTTTCGGTTCACTTTTATTGATGGATTCCCATCGTCTACTTCCTCTTATGTAACTGTGATTCATCATTGACTTTTCGGTCATCTCTGTTCGGGTTTTAACTGGTTTGATCATATTCTATCAATTCACTCCAAATTCCGCATTTTCGGTGTTTCGTTGTCAGTCGGTGTTTTGTAATTCGCCTTTCGTGTCCTTTTCGTTATTCTTCCCACTTTTGGGGTCAAAAAACATTTATGAATAAGCAATAAATCTCATTTTAAACAATCCAACAAATTTTGTTTAAACCAATTTAAACTTTATTCTTTGTTCTTGTAAGCCTTTTATTTTACAATAGAAATGTATCGAATTTGCAACTTTTCCACACCATCAGTCGTACCATTCCTGTGCATCTCTGACTTGGTTCAAAAATGTGTAAGTGCAATTGAATTGTTCCAAATCCACATGGCCATCGCGTTTCCGCAACTCATTGTAGCGGACCTGCTGGTGTGAGGAAGAGTTATTAACTATTCATATGCATAATGTGGTGAATTTGATTTTGTCTTATTATTTTCAACTTTTCGGATTCGTGGATAGTGAAATCTTAATTATGAAGCTATAATATTGGATAATTGTCATTTCAAGTAAGTTGTTGGTTTTCTAGATATTGGTTCTTAGGGGGATTATGAGATTACGGTATTTTCATTGATAGTGTAAATATTGCAAAAATGCTTTCTTTTCGGGTGTTTTTCATTGGTTCCGATCCCATTTCTGCGATGTTTTTTCCCTTGCCTGGGGCAGTTCCGTGTACATTTCGGCCCTCAGTCTGCGCAGTCCCGGCTCCCCAAAAGTGCGGTTGCGCATCACTTCGTGCCAGCACTGGACCACATCCGCGTCGTGGTCCGGCATCACTTTGTTGGCGAACATGAAGGGACTGCGCATGAAGTTGGGCACAATGTCCTCCAGGCCGAACACGCACACATTGTGCCGGTTCATCTTGCTGCGGCACTTCTGCCGGGCGGGAGAGCCCGCGTAGACCCAGAAGGCGAATCTGAGCGGAAAAACTGGATTTCACTTAAATATTTTGTGTTGTCCATGCTTTTCTGTGCTATCTCTGGAGCTTTAGTAACTTCCGGTACTTTCCTGCTATGGGGGGGGGNCCCCCTCCCCCCGTTAACAGGAAAGTATTACTCCCGATTTCAGAAATCGATTTGACAGCCCCTGCTGCTGGTGTACATAATGAAGTTCTTGGTCTTTATCATACCCCCATTTATTCCCCATTTTTATTATTCAAAAAGGGGTAAGGTGAAATTGATCCAAGTGGAAGAGAAATGGTACCAAACGGGTCATTAAACAAAAATATATGTCTATGTGACGTCACTAGGTATGCATACCGAAATAAGTTCCGGGGAGTACCGACCATTATGTTATCAAAATTGAAAGATCGCAACACAAAAAAAAATTTGCAGGTAAGGTCAGAATTTAAAAAAATTCGGAGATTTTTGGAAAAATTGAACATCATAAAACATTTCATAACGTAAAATGTGTAATGTTTACCGTGTCAAGCTTGGTGCCAAAGCTTTGTCGTAGCAATGGCGAGTAAATCCCCCGGGGGCTTTGAGGAATTCGTTGGCCGCCAAAGTTGGGATGAACACCTCGTCAAGGACCACGGTGGTGTAGGAGTCCAGCTGGGCCAGAAAGGGGTCCGGGTTCAGATCGTTGATCAGCCATTCAACGAAGGGTCTGTGAGAAGAAAGGTGAGAAAAATGTGGGAAAAACGGACAAAATCAGACCTGGACAGGCTGCACTCGACTTGGCCTTTCGTCTTCTTCAACTGCAACAAATGGCCATGGGCATCCAGGGCCTGATTTTTGGATTCTGCGAAACAAAACAAAAAATATTCAGTTTTAATTTTATTTGTACGATTGGTATAGCATGAATTCAACCCATTCTAATGGTTTTGGAGAATTATGGACCCTTTAAAATTGAAAAATATTTTTGATTTTTGCTTGATTTTTGAGCATAGATCAGTCTAAGATTCATCTTAATACAATGAATTGGCGACCATTTTTGAAGAGGCGCAGATGGGCCAGAGTCCAGTTTCGCTGCTCAAAATCGACCCAATGGGCCCCGATGTGCGTGAACTGGATGTCGTTGGTCCCATTCAGCAATTTAAAGATTTGGACCATCTCCTCGTTGGTCCGCAACTGAATGTCGCCGTTCTGGAAATTTTATTTACGAAATAAATTTACGAAAAAAGAATTGTGGGACAAACTTGAAGGTTGACGACATATTCCCACTCAAAATCCAACAACACTCTCATGCAGCCCAACAGGGATTTCCACTAAATAGGGTAAAAACCAATTCGACATAATTTCGACATTCAAAATTTTAGCCATCTTTGCCTTTTTTGGTTTTTATAGAATCGATGTGCCAGTATGAAAATTTGTCATTTTTTGATTTTAAAGGATCATTAAATGACCAAAATGGACAGAAAAAAAGCCAATCAGAAAAATTGTAGATGGTCCTCCAAGGGTCAATTGGGTATTGATCAGATCGGGATACCGTAATCCCTTTATTTTAGGAAATTCTTTGCATTAAATTACCATGTTATGCCCATATCGGTCCATGCCGAATTCCTCATCTGCAATGACCACATTCGGGAAACACTCGGCCAATGCCTTCATCCTCTTCCGAAATGTTTCGTCCGTGTTTTTGTCAATCGCGTAGCAATACCAATTCTCGGGCACATAATGGACGGCCAACTCCGCCTCCAAAAACAAATAATCCTGCAAAGGCCAAAGAGTATTGTTCCGAGTTGGGCTGGTTCAATTCTTTTTGGTTCTTTGGTCTGCTCCCAATCTCCTCTCTCTCTCTCTTAGCTGACAATGAGAATATCCTTCCAATTGATTTCCGGATTGTTTTAAATAACTAATTGTTTTTCAAACTTCGGCTATTGCGAGAAGTGATTCATTTGTGCTAAAAGGCAAATCCCGAGATATCCACCCTAACCATATATCCCTGTTCTGGTCCATGTGGACACCGGACTGCTTGGGGCCCAGTCATTTCCACCCCGTATTATGCCCTTGGCCAAGTTTGATTTTTCAGATTTGGCCCTGCCCTTTATACTTCGGAATTACCCACGAAAAGCACTTCCTTACCCTGAACACGGCCCGACCAAAGGCGATTGGGAACTTGTCCCGCTGCTCACTGTTCGGATGCCTTTTTGCAAAGGTCGGATGCCGAGCGTGGATAGCTTCACAGCTAAGGTCCAACTGGTCAGGCCCCGGATCCACCCGGGTTCGCCTGTGTTTGACGCGTTCCTTCACATATTCCTGATCATCTGCAATCAGAGGATGATACCACATGGCGTCATTTTTTTTTCTTGATTTCTAATCCTAATAGGGCTGACATTCTGGTCCCGACCCTCTTCCCCTTGGTGATCGGGCCCCGAACCAGGCACCCATAGGATTCCCTGCCTACCAGCCAATCAGAAATAAGGTGTGGGCCTAAAAAGACCTCCCACACCATCCCTCCCACTCTTGAAAGCCTCCGGGATTCATTCGATCTGGGGAGAGGGCTCCTACCCGGCCGGCGACCCAACTTTCCCTCGGGGGGCCGCTTGGCTCCCAACAACTTGGCAAGGTGTCCCCCTGCCATGGATTGTTCCCCATTTATCCCCAAGGCATAAAGAGGATATTGCTTATTGCATGTGGGCCAGGATGCCTACACCGAATTGAGGTTATGGGATGAACATGCTCATGTTTCAGGACGTTGTAATTAGGGTGGGTGGATCCCGATCAAGGCTGTGCGATGCTTGGCCAGAGAACGAAGCGCGAAGACGAAACGAAGCAAAAAAATTTTGCGTTTCGCGAAGCCCAAAAACCGCGAAGTTTCGTGGGTACGAAGCACGAAGGACGAAGTTTTTCAAAATAAAAAATTAGACTAAAAAATCAAAAAAATGTAGACATTTTTATAACAAAAAACACTTTATTACTACTACTAAATCAGACTGTCGTCATGTATGTATGTATGTCACAAAAAAATTTGAATTTCGACAATTATTTTTTACCACGAAATCCATGATATTGGATAAAATGTCCAATAAAAGGTTAGAGAATGAGAAATGTACATATAACAGAAAAGGTAGAGAAAAATACTGTTATAGAATAGAAAATGATTAACTACAAAACAACAGAGTTACAAAACAAAGAATACGACAAAACACCGAAAAGTTGCTGATAACTGATCTTTTTCGTAAATTTTAGAATCTGAGATAGCTGAAATATTTAAAAATTTAAGGTGTCGATATACTTTTCAAATCTTTTCTATTTACCTATATTAATAAATTCCGTTCATTGATAAATTAAAAAATAAAACAAAAAACTAATGTATATAAAAAATAATGAAAAATAATTTGAAAAAAAGAAACCATGANATTAGATTTGGGAATGATTTAAGGAGAAAAAGAATCGAGTAGTTCATTTTTTGATTCGAAGAGTGAAGGAACAAAAAAGGAATTCATCCCGAGCGTTGGGGCGGAGCGAAGCGACGCCCCAACGCTCGGGACATGAATGAAGAGAAAAGGTGAGAGAAGTGAAAAAAGAAGGTATGATAGCAATAATAACCGCTTAAGTTTGCTTATACTTAATTAATGAGTGTGAATTATCGATGATGGCGACTTAATTGATAAATGGCATTTTCAATTTTTCTCTTTCAGTCTGGCACATACATACTATTTTCTAACGGATTACCTTTATAGAATACAGACAATTCATTACAAAAGATCATTACCAGTATTGTTGAGGGTAAATGAAGGTCGAGAGGAAGGGAAACGAAGGAAAGAGCGTTAGGAGGCCGCGAAGCGGCCGACTAACGCTCGTAATAAATCTATTGTGAGCAAATTTTGGAAAAGAAATAATAATTTTTATTAAAATTTAAGTACCTACTCATCGGATGATTTAAACTTTGCACCCAAAAATAATCGTTCACTTTCTGGCTTTCTGCCGATATGCTTAGGGCTAAATGGATTTTGTTGACAAGATTTGAAGTTACTATGATATATGATTATTATCACCAATATCTGATGGAATTTTTGCGAGAAAGAGGAGGGGAAGGGGGTCCTCACGCCAATATTCTTAAATATTTATATTTTTAATGGGATGCGGCGGTCCAGGGGCCGCCGGAGAAAAGTTGGAAAATCTTTACTATTTTCATAAGAAATTTGCTCATTTTTGTCTTGGATTACCTCTTCATAGAGATGCATATTGCTAATAACTATGACCCCCATTCTAAGGGGTGCATTTTAACGAAGTTTCGTGACCTTTTTTGCTTCGCGAAACGAAGTTTCGCGAAGCTCAAAAACCGCGAAGTTTCGTGGTTACGAAGCACGAAATTTCGCACAGCCCTGATCCCGATCCCGTACAACCCTAATTGTAATGTGATATTTCGGATGTTCAAAAATCAAATATCCATTTTTTGCTGCTAATCGGTCCCTCCCTGTTATGTCCCATCCTACCGGCCAGGACCCGGCCACAGTCCGCGTCGGTCATTCTGAAGGGATTTCCGCTGCTGTTGTCGGTGGATTGGGCGGACATTGTGGCACTGATCAGGGATGATGATGGGGAAGTGTATGGCCAACTTTGGTGGTGAACACCGGGGAATCCGCCGTTGTATTGGGAAAGCACCCGGTAGAGAAGCCAAAGGGCACTGGCGGCGAACAAAGCGGCGACGAGCACAATTGATACCTGGAAGGCAAACGAATGTGGCCAAATGCCGTAATGGACCAAAATGCCAATCGACCCAATCCCGGCACCCAAATCAAATGGCCTCTACCGTGTCCCCGATTTTAGGATGTTAAAAAAACCGCCAAATGGTCCATTAATCCCCCGCTAACTTCTTAAATCTAGAAAAAAATACTCACTGTCAGATTTTCCGTAAATTTTTTGCCCTTTAATTGTTGGCCTAAAAGGTTAAACAATTCCGGGACTAATTGGCGGGTTTTTACCATTTTATTCGTCCCAATGACCGAATTCACGGGTATCCTCTTCATCCCTTCGGCGGGGATGCCCTCCCCCAGAAAGTTACCTGATCCAGTGGACGAAATCCCATTTATTATTTTTTTGTTAGTCCTATTTATGTGATTCTGATGATTTAGTTTACCTTGTGGTTCAGCTTTTTGCAGGGGATCAGCTCCGAAAGGGTCCACCATTTCTCCGAAACCATTCGTTTCAATATGAAATACACAAAAAATAATAAATATTTTTATTACAATTTGTTATTCAACAAAATTGCTTGGGATTTGGAGAGTTTAGAGATAGGAGAGGGATAATCACAGTTCTGTGGGGATTATTTATAGATCGTGTGAATTTTCAGAAGTAAAACACAAAAAATGCGCAAAGTAATGCCCAAAAATAACACAAAAACAATTAAAATTCCAAAAAGGCGCCAAAAATCCCAATTTGATGGTTTTAATTAATAACGGAGTGTGAATACCAAAACGGCCAATTTTCATGTTGGACATGTAAATTCTTTCAATCATTAAAAATCTCTTTAAATATTTCATAAATTTATCGGGCTCGGGGATTATTTAGTATATTTATGCATAACTTTCATCCTTCACTTTCGTTCACTTCACTCCATAATCCTCACCAAAATCGGTGAATAATATGCAAATTTTGCTCTATTCTGATAAAGGTGATTGGTTGTCAACCCAACAACAGTTTTATTGAATGAATGGTCGAGGTAGTCATGGATCCCACCAAAATCATGACAATGTGACGGAATGTGATTGAGCACAGATTGGAGATGTTCAAAAGGATTAGTTCAGATGATGAGAGAGTGGAGGAATACATAAATGAAAAGAAAGGGTAAGGCAGGAAAGGAATCAATGACTAGGGCTTGAAATTTAAGGCAAATAAATGCCTTTTTTTTGCTGACTCAGAATGGCCTAAAAACCATGTAAAATGCATTTTTAAATTTATTTGAACCCTCCAGCATCGATTTTTATTGGCCTTTTGACCTTTTTTGGGATTTTTATGCCTTTTTTTGACATTTAGAGCCAATTTACAAATTTTTGTTCAATTGAATAGAGAGCCAAAAATTGAAAAATTATTGTTTTTTAGGGATCCGAGGAGGATGAGAAAGAAAAAATATACTTTTTTAACAAAAAAAAAGAAAAGAAAAATTGGATTTTGGCTGATCGTTCTAAGAGGAGTTGGTGGGAATTTTTTGAAAATATTTAGTTAGATGGTGAATTGCTTCTATAACAGCTATAAATACTTTGCATTAAAATTTTGGACTTTTAACTGTGCCTTTTTGCATTTTTATGCCTTATTTGTGCCTTTTCGGGGATTTTAATGCCTTTTTCAAGCCCTAATGAAATGATGAGAAAAGAGTGAAGTGAAGGAATAAATGAAAAGGACAAGGCAGGAGAGCAATGAATGAATTTAAAAAAATATATTAAAAATTAAAAGAATAAATATGTTAATGGAACAAATCAGATCCGTCGTCAATCGGCAAATCAATCTCGCGCCTTCAGCCCGTATTTCTCTGGCTGCAACAGCGTTGCCACCACATCGTTCTCGAGTTGATCCAATGCCGCTTGTGGATCTCTTGAATAATGAAACAATAAATTTCGTCTTTAAGCATTTTTATTTGGAAATTACGGTGGATTATTATCTATATCTAGAATCATACTTGTATATGGAAGGGAACTCGCAATTCATACAAATTATAGGACGGTCGACCCCC
>LDKF01002085.1:1709-13672 GCA_001026735.1 Rotylenchulus reniformis | reverse complement strand
CCCCCCCCCCCCCCCTCATCCTCAATCCTTCAAATCCTCTTCATCCATAATTCTGGCTTCCGTTTCATATAACTCCAATAATTTGTACATATTTGCTTTTTTGCTCCATTCGTTTTATTTTTTTCTTATGTGATACATATTTTTGTCCAATTTTTCTTTTAAGCCTTTGTTAGCCATTCTTTTGCATCGTCTGTATCAATACCAATGATACAAAGGAGTAATTCCACCTTTTTCGTCCCGAGATAGTCCAACCATGAGCATGATCATCAGTTCAAATGCGCTATTGGGCGCTAATTTCCTTATTCTTCCGTTGTTTTACTTCTGTCTATCCGTGCATTCCTTTGACGTTCCCGGTGGTAAGTTTTATGATTAAGGAATAGTAAGAAGAGTTATGGTGTGATATGTGACTTATCACCTTTAATGAAATTTGCATAAATACCAAAAAAATAATTGTAATTTATGGTTAGTTTGAGTAATTTGGAAGATTTGATAGATTTTAAAAATGAATAATTTTCATATAAACCAGATGAAGAAACGGAGGCCAATCTTTTGATCCCTTTGGAGAATCTGATTGACACGGATCCACGAGTGTACAGAACTTCTGGTTTGGACGGATTACCCGCTGTTGGGATCAAAGTAGTCGGATAGATCTATTGTTGTTGGAACATTGACTATGAAATTTAGCGTGGCATTGAGATTGTGGTTCCCTACAGGATATATTTGCCCCGCAAATTTTATCAGTAATCGATAATTTCTTTTTTTCAAATAACCGTTATTTAAGGAATTTCGGCATTCTTGTTTCGATCCGCCCAGCAGACCATTTAGGGGGTCTTTGCTTTCTGGATTTATTTTGGTAATCCCCACACCCTTTAGGATTTCTTTTTGCTGTTTTGAATGCCTTCGATACGGTGGTGGAACTGGGCGTCCAATTCCAACCCTCGGGTACTCTTTTTGGCTCTTTCATTCGCTTTTTTTCTTTCTAACCCATTTTTATTCTCCAGGTCCCACCCAGACCAACATTTCACTTTTCTACACCGATTCCCAGACTGACAGGGACTCTCGAGTGTTGGCTTCCTTCCTTGTGCCTGCTTTCACTGCTCAGTGGGCCCAATTTGCATTGGAAGTGAACGAAGGCACCGTTGGTCTCTATTTTCGTTGTATGCGATTCGCGATCAGACAGGTCCAAATCCATGATGATCCCTTTTTCGATAATAAATGTATTCTCCAGGTTCACCGGCGTCCAGCACAGCTGCAAATGGACGATGCCTCCAAATTGTACATTGCGAATGCGGGACCCATTCTGGGTGGCGGCTTCGAGGTTGGCCAATAATCCTACTGGGATAAAAGTGGGAAATTGGGTGTGGTGATGGTTCCCTCTTCCCCCAAAATTGGAGATGATCTCATCAAACCATTTGTGCCCCATTATTATATTTTTCACCCTTCATTGTCCAATCTGCCAATGTTCACCCCTCCTCCCTCCCACCAACTTTCCATTTGTCACCACACCTGCAACTTCTTCCACTTCATCCTTTCCCCTTTGCTCACTCCCTTTCCTTTCCCAGTTCTTTGTCCCTTCTCTTCCGTTTCCTTCCTCCTGTCCCATTCGACATTCCATCAACTTTCATCCATTTCCCTTCATTGCCTTTCTATTTCTACCATTTCTATCCCTTGATTCCTCCTGATCTTTTAGCCCGTTTGTCAACTTCTTCTTTCATAATATTCCAAAATATATCTTTAAAAAATAATTCTTTTTCCATTTTTTGCGGACCATCATAGTTCTCTGCTATGACAGATCTATCCCGACCTTTCTCCGCTTTCCCTCTTGGATTGTTTGTTACAGCTCCCTCCTGCCCTCATCCATCCCTCATTTCAGCCTTTACCAAACATTCATTCATTCCTTCCTTCCTCTTCCAATTCGGCCCATTGATTCATCTTCCATAATCTTTTCCATTTTCCACAAATATCAATTTATCTTATACATTTTTAGTCAAATAATTAATTCACTTTCACCGATTGCCCTCTGGAAGATACCCTGTCCTTTTAAATATGTTGCCCTTTTACTCTCATTTCTTACCACTCATTCTTTTCATCGCTCTTCCAAACATCGCTTTACTGAATGATAAAAATTCAAAACAACAAAAAACAACGCCAATTTTATGGCAATATGTTTCTGACGAGCCTATCGAACTCCAATTGGAAGAGGAGCAAAGAAAGGTGGCAGTGATTGCCGATAAAGTGGAGCAGACAACAATGACTCCAAAGCGGTTTATTGAGTTGGAAAGATCAGCAGATGTACAAGAGAACATTGAGAGAAGCGAATTGTTGGGATTGGGAGAGATAAAGGAAGAAATCAGTGACAAGACGAAGAGAAAAGAGGATGATGATGGAGGAGGAGGAGGAGGAGGAGGAAGTGACGAGAAGGGGATGATGACGAGAAGAACAGAGGAAGAGAGCAGAAGTAACACATCGAAAAGCGAGGAAACGGCAGCAGAAGCAGAAATTGTTGTTGGGGATGTGAAGATGGAGGAAGAAGGAGGAGGAGAAGAATGGAAGATCGAGGAGGCGGAAGTGGATGATGAAGAGGACGAGGGGGAGGGGGAAGAGGGTGCCATCACCGAATTTTTGGGCAAAACACCCGCAGTCGAGTTGGCCAAAAAGCTAATCGAGGTGAGCAGATGGCCATAAAACAATTCACTTTAGGGGGCCATCCAAGAGTTGAAGCTGCACGACGATCCGGCAGAGGCCGCAAATCAGTGCAACGAAAATTGGGTATCGATCGATAGGGTCCAAGGCACTAGAATGAGCTTTGTTTAAAATAACGAATTGTTCAGTGGAAAACACGTAGGCGAGACTTTACTCGTCAGTATGGAGGAACACAGGCAAGGATGAAAAAGGGTTATATTGTATCGTGTTTGGTCCTGTAAGGTGTATTATGCAAAATTCCTACATGCTACATGGATTAAAAATATAAAATTCTGCGTAGGGACGGATTTGGCAGGTGGCACAAAATGATGTTGTTATAAGAGTTTCGGTTTTGTTTGAAAATTTTCTAGCTAAATTACTTAATAATATTAATTCTTTTTTCCCATTTCAGGACACAGAAAAAGGTGACTTTGGTAGCGGATTTGGTGCATCCGAAGAAGAAGAACAGCAGACGCCATCGTATCCATTTCGACCATTACCCCTCACTCCGTCCACAACGATGCACACGACAATAGCAACGACGACCCAATTCACGAGCACCCAGGAGACCCAACAAACCCGATGGACGGGAATTGAGGGACCCAAAGGACAGAAGGGCGACCCGGGAACACCCGGGACGGTAAATTCGACCGGACAATCCGATCATTTTCATTTTGAAAATATGTAATTATTTTTTCTTTCAGTGTGCCGTGGAATGTCCGATGCCACCGCCTGGGCCCCCTGGTGCGCCCGGACCCCCGGGCGAATTCCAGGGTCTCACCGAGTCGGATGTTCGCAGGATAGTCGACTGGCCAGGGGTCAAGGGCGAGAAGGGAGAGTGTGCGGATGGAAAGAAGGGAAGGGGCGGCGAGGAGGGGGAAGCGGAGGAGGTTGTTCTGCTGAACGGACACAGGGCAGGAGGAGCAGTTCCAACCTACGACAGCCATATTCACGCGAAAAGTCAGCAGGAAAAGGGCCAGAAGGGGGACAAAGGGGACCGGGGAGCCCCGGGCAGCTCCGCGGCAACAAAACCAGAACAGCAACAACAGGTGGTGGTAAAAATTCCTATGATTTTTAGATTTTTCTCAAACAAAAAGTTTAGACTCCGGTAGCCGCCACCGTGTCCATATACCAGACAGCCCTGGAGTTGCTAGCTGGAACTCCAAAGTGCCCTGTCGGCACACTGGCATTTGCCATCTCCACTCAACAACTCTTTCTGCGAGTTCATTCTGGATGGCGGCAAGTATTGGTAGGCGTAATGATCTCTCCCTTGGATTTAGAATCCCAAATTGTTAAGCTTGACAAAACCATTATGACGGAACAACAACATCCTCATCATCCGTCCACTGCTGCTGTAATCATTTCTTTCTTTAACGCACCCCCCCCCCCCTATTTGTTGCTTACCCTAACAATTAATGAGTTTTGCTTCCTTTAACCACACTTTCCCCCAATCCATCAGCATTCCGTTCTGCTCGATTCTGCTATGGATCCGGAGTTGAACCGACTGGCTTATTGGGTGGGTGTCACTGTCACTCTGCTGATTGTATACCCAATTCGGCCACACTTGCCTAATCATTTTTTTGAAGTTGGCTTTGGATGAATCGACTGCTTCTCAAAGCGATGAAGGCCTTGGAAAAGCAGTAAGTGCTGCTGGATCTGTGGAAGGCGGGCCGTGTAGGAAGCGGAATGGCCACACCTCCCACTTTCACCCGCCCACACTGTGTTTTGCTTTTCCTCGTTCTTTTACTGCTTTCTCTGCTTTCCCATCCCTTTCTCTACTTTCCATTTTTTCCTCTCCCGCTTTTCCATCGTTGCACATTGATCTTTGGCATTCCTTCTGCCTTCCTCTTTTTCAGTTCGGAGCCATACCTCCCACTTCGCCCACTCCTCCACCAGTGCATCCACCACCAGCAGAGGCACAACCATGGCGAGCCCGATGGCCGGCGAGGGACTTGAAAGTGAGCGAAGGGAAAGAAATGGACAGCGAGATGGAGAGGGAACGGACAACGATCAGACACAAGGACAGAGTGGTAGGAACGCCGGAATCCATCCACTGATTGTGAGGGACCCCATTTTTGGCATTTTCAGATCCATTTGATGACACTCAATGAACCGTTGTCGGGCAACTTCGGTGGAGTGCGAGGAGCGGATTTGGAGTGTTACAGGCAGGCCAGACAGGTCAGTCATCTCCACGTTCCAATTCAAGTTTGAATGTACTTTTAGGCCGGTTTCAGCACGACTTTTCGAGCCTTTCTTTCATCGAGAGTTCAGGATTTGAATAAGGTCCACTGATCGGCGAGCGAACAAATCTGACTGATGATTGTTTTCTTGCGTATAGATTGTCCATGCGGATGATCGGCACCATTCTCCGGTTGTAAATTTGCTTGGCGAACGTCTCTTCGATTCTTGGCATGGCGTTTTCGACGGTGGTGCCCATGCTCATGTGCCGTTATATTCCTTTGACCGTCGGGATGTGTTCAGGGATTGGGGGTGGTTAGAATTCGAGCTGATTTTCCGGTTTTTTATTTTATAAACTTCTTTTTGTCAACAGGCCCGACCGGTGGATCTGGCATGGTTCTTCCGCTGGCGGCCTTCGGTCCCCGGCCTATTGTGCCGAGTGGCGTTCATCGAGCTCGGCCGCCTTTGGAATGGCTTCCCCGCTTCATCCGAAACATGCCCTGACTGACCAGGCAAGGGAAGTGCCCTGCGCCAGAAGATTGGCCGTGCTCTGTGTTGAAGTGATGTCCAAGTACAACGTGGACAAAAAGGTCGGGAAACGAATCATGTCCGATTTGCGCGTCTGAACAGAGACCGGGAATAGCCATCCATCCAGATAGCATCATAAAGCTTTTCCTTTCCTACCTTTTTTGAACCGAATTCATGTCTTTTTTCGTTTTGATTAGTGCCATTCCTCCTTAAATCGACTCTATCCCAATTATCCATCTTGTTTTCATTTTCATCACATTCCATTTGAACAGGATTATAGATCTACAATCTCTTTATATTATTTCGACAAATTGTGCCAATGATTCATTCATTATTTTATACATTAGAGAAAAAATTGACCGTGTAATTCCTGCTATACATGCACAGGGGCGGGAAAACGTTCATTGAAGTGGAACGGAATTACGGATTGAGGAAATTTACGGGTGTCCATAAGATTGACGCGGCGAAGAGCAAATAACATCAAACGAAATGCACAAAACAAAATTCAAATGATGTTTTTAGCGCCAAAAATTTATCAAATTGAATGAAGAAAGAGGAGGCAGCGAGAGCACACCGCTTTTTTTCGTGTCAGATTGGGTTTGTTTTTTATGATATCAAACCTAGACCTGTAATAATTCGAAACAATGATTTTTTCACTACAAGCGACGAAAAAGAAATAGAATTCAATAAGCCTTGCTGACTTTTGAGTTAAAAAGGATGAAAAAGGACCGATTTGGTGTCAAGTACCGTATAGAAAGAACTATTCAAATGGTTCTTTTAATGGAGAAGAAAAGGACTCAACAAAAGGATACCAAGTACCCAATTTAATTGGGTGAGGATGCGAAACGATAACGACATCGTCGCAGTCCCACGGCGATGGCAACTTAAAGAAAAGAATGTAGTACGACCGGCATGTACAGTATCTTACATAGAGACGGTCCTTACAGCCGTGTAGAGTAGGTTGGTTTACTGACTGACTTGTGAGTCTTTATAGTAAAAATGTTTTTTCGACCCTGCAATGCGAAATATGAAAAGCCTCTGGAACGAAAATCGAATTACAAAACGCAGACAGCGAAACATCGGAAAGTATGAAATTCGGTCTTTCGTAAGCCGCTGTTATGTAGTTAGCGCGGCCGTGGGCATATAATCAGCGTAATAAAGCCAGAGAATTCCAACTTTTATTTTAGCTCCTCGATTTTATGACGCGAAAGCAAGATGCGTTCAAACATATTGTTATCTGATTTCTTTTTCTCTCTTTATTCACTTTTCCTATAGCAGTTTATAATAAGGAATTCGCTTCATAAAATCGAGGGTTCAAAGCAATTCAATCGGTGCCCAATTTTCATTATACATATTCCCTTTTCCTTCTGCCACTCTGTTTTCTCTCATGCCCTTTTTCTCTACCCTATTTTCTATTTCATTTTTTGCTTCTTTTCTTCAAGTAGAACTGAGAAGTTACTTTTCCTTTCACTGGCGTTTGCTAGTGCATTTCCTCGGCCAACTGCAGGGTAAAATTCATTTTTACTGTACTTCCGTAAGTGCAAGAGAGGATCGAAGGCTAAGGGCCAAGGGTGCCCATTTCAGTGCCCACCGCCACCATATACTGTACAAGAAGGGCCTCATGAGGACACGTGCAGAGGCAAAGCATGCAGTGAAAGGGAAACACTAGAGCAGCGGCACCAGAAGCCCAGAGCTGCCCAAACAAGTATGACGATGCACGCGGAAGAAGTGACGGGACGACACAATGGCCAATCTGCCGGCCGAGGGGAAAAATAGCCAAAAAATTAGATAATTTGAAAGTAAAGCCGTCCGAATTGGCCGATACGAACGATTATCTTGACCATTGCATTTTTCCAGTGGACCAATTTTTATGAACTTATTAGACTCATTTTTTTAGCTGTTTAATGCTCGTCATTTGACACCAGGTTCCTTTTTTCTTGATTGACCTTGTATTATAATTATAATGAATGGAGGCCAAATGGCCCCATGGCGTTTTGGCCCGTTTCTCTCTCTTCTCCCTTTTTTTCTTTTTCTCTCTCGTCATCACCTCATCTCGCCTCCCTTCCCTTTCTCGCTCTCTAGTTTTCTCCTCTTTTTTTCTTTTTCTCTCTCGTCATCACCTCATCTCGCCTCCCTTCCCTTTCTCGCTCTCTAGTTTTCTCCTCTTCTCCCAATCTTTTCGCTTTTGTGCTGCTATGCTTTATGCTATCCACTATCCAGTACCACACCAATCTTCCCCGCCAGCTGGGCCAGTGCTCGCTTGCTCTTCCGGTTAAGTTTATGCTCTCTGTCCGCTTCGCTTCGCTTTGTCCGACCCAAAAATGTTATTAATTATGTTATAATCCAATCCAAATCCCCGGGAACTCACGTGAATCCTTCATCGTCATGGATTGGATTGGATGGAATGGAGCTTAATTTTCATTACATCGCTTACAGTCCAGTCGGGGTCGTTTCGGCCCCGTCAACCGGCGGCCCATCCTTCTGCATACCAATGAATCCTCAACTATTACCTATTAGTACCTGAAATGCTGGGTTGGGCAAGGGCGCCGCCAAGGTGGGGCTGATAAAGCCCGCCCCGAAAAAGACCAATTTTCTTTAAAAAAGAGTACAAATTTTAACATTTTCACAGGCGGCCCCCTATCTTATAATATAATGGATCTTCTTCATTAAACTTGTCTTAAACAAAAAGGAGGACTATTTTTTAAGAAAAGTTCAAATTCTCAAAATTTTCAGGCGACCCCGATCGGAGCCGCCGGCACCTCCTCTCCCCCTATATAGAGAAATTCATCGCAAGAAATAACCATTTTTCTTAAGAAAAGGACCTAAAACAGCAAAATTTTCTTCGGCGGCTGTAGATTTTTCGTTTTTTTTCCTTTGAAGGGTGATATGAAGGGGGAAAAAACTTGTTGTTTTGCTGTCATCTTTTTGTGTACTGCCCTTTTTTCTGCTTTCTTTCTTTTTGCTTTGTGTTTTTTTTTATTACCCCCGATCCGCCATTCAATTCAGCTTCAATCCATCCTCCCCCACCTCCATTCATCAGTTACAGTAGCTTAATTAAATTAAGTAACTTCTTCCCTTTCTCAACTTATTCATTCATCCCGTTACATTTTTCAGCGAAATCTGTTCGTTATTCCATTACAACCGATGAGTCTTTCAACGAAAATCACCACCAAATTGCGTAAAAATAGTTCGCTGCACATAAATGATGCGCGGATTGCTGGTCTCTACGATCTGGAACACACAATTGGGAAGGGTCACTTTGCTGTTGTGAAACTGGCCAGACATGTGTTCACCGGCGAGAAGGTTGCTGTCAAGGTCATCGACAAGACTCGGCTGGATCCCATTTCGCAGACGCACATGATGCAGGAAGTAAATGGCAATCGGAGCTCTGGGTTCTTACTCATTGGCTTTGGGTTTGTCCAGGTGAGATGCATGAAACTGGTGCAGCACCCGAACATTGTTCGCCTTTACGAGGTCATAGACACCCAGACCAAACTCTTTCTGATCCTGGAACTTGGCGACTATGACATGTACGAGTGGGTGATGAGGCGGGGCTTTGACAAGTCAGGGTGTGGCGAGACGGATGCCCAGCTGTACTTCAGCCAGATCATCCAGGCCATCGACTACTGTCACAAATTGCACGTTGTGCACAGGGACCTGAAGGTGCCGGGGTTTGGGCGGACCATTGGGCTGAATGGTGTTTGTTTAGCCCGAGAATGTGGTGTTCTTCGAGAGGTTGGGCATGGTCAAGCTCACTGACTTTGGCTTCTCCAACCTTTTCACGCCTGGTCAGCAATTAGAGACCTCCTGTGGAAGTTTAGGTGTTTTTTTGCCAATCAATCAATTTTTTGTCAATAACTTTTTCGATTTAGCCTATTCTGCCCCCGAAATCCTGTTAGGCGATGCTTACGATGCCCCGGCTGTCGGTAAGATAAAATGCCTGAATCAAGGTGAAATTGTCATCGTTTTTAAGACATTTGGTCCTTGGGAGTTATTCTTTATATGTTGGTTTGCGGTCGATTGCCTTTCCAAGAATCGAATGATTCCGAAACTCTGACAAGGATTTTGGATTGCAAATTCTCTTTCCCCGATCATGTTTCCGCTGAATGCAGAAAGTAAGTACGATAAAAATAGGGCGCCGATTGAATTGCTTTGAACCCTCGATCTTTCGAAGCGAATCTTTCACTGAAATGACAGAGAAAAATAACGGAAAAAGAGTACACAGAAAAAAGATGCAAAGAGAAAGTTCATAAAGGAAAGTTTCCTCTTCATAAAATCGAGGAGCTAAAAAAAAGTTTGGAATTCAATGGGATTTTTACGCTGATTATATCCTTTCTATTAAACTCGGTTTATTTAATTCGATCAAGACTCATCTCCCTTATGCTTGTACGTGATCCTTCAAGAAGGGCGACTCTCTCGGAAATTGCCCAAAATAAATGGGTAATAAAAATAAAATTGTTCAATTTATTTTAATTTGGGAAGTTATAGGTCAGAGCTGGCGATCGGGGCCATGCCGAGGCCCTTCCACTGATCCTTCGGGACCATTTGCCCGCTTGCGCTCACGCAACCATCATTGAGCAGATGGTGGCCGGCGAAATCGGAAGCGAGGAGGACATTCTCTGGTCTGGACTCTGGCGGCAACTGTGCTGTGCAAAGTCAAAATTCCAATTCAGTGCCATCGAGCGGAACGAGTACAACCACCTCACTGCCACCTACTACTTGCTGGCCGAGCGAGTGCTCTCCTGCTACCGACAAGCACAAGCGAATCGGCTGATGGTGATGGCGGCTGCGGCCGCGAGAGATGCTGCGATTGCCGATGAGGACAGTTCCCCATGGTCCGTTTTCTTTTTTTTCTTTTACAAAAATTAAATTAGCGAATTGACGCAATTTGTCGGGTCGGGCACCACTGCGGGTTCTTGTGGCGTGATTAGTTCGACAAATCGGAGTCGCAGTCGGAGTAATTCTTGGCGAGGCTCTGTTCCCAGGAGAGCCTATTCAATACTGAAGGAAGAGAGTGAAGAGGAGCTGTCCTCGTATAATTTGCGCTCATCCTCTCGCCAATCTTCAAGGTCAGCAGATCTGTTTTTGCATCATTTAAATGTTTTTTTTTTAATTTTTATATTTTGTTCAGGTTTTTCAACATTCCTCCTGCTGTCGCTGTGAGTGCAAAATCGCGAGATGGTTCTTCCCGAGCCAGCCTTCTTGCAATAAGTCGTGCCAACAGCAACGACAGCTTCGCCCCGGGACCATCTGCCATCATGGAAGATGATGTTGAGGCGGACGAGAGTTGTTCCACCACAGGCCAAAATCATTTGGAGGAAACAACTGCAACAGACGTGCCCATGAACGTCAAAACAACGGCATCCACTGGCGAATTTCCGTTGCCCTCGGCCACCTCGACTCCCTTTCTTCAGCGGATTCTGGCCCCGATCTGCGAATTTCGGGATCAGTCCCCGGACATCTCTGTGGAATTTGCCCGTCAGAATGCCTTTCAGTTCGATGAGGCGAACATTCGGAGGAGTCGGCCCGGTTCAGCCACCTTCGTCACCCAACGACCAGTGTCCAGCCGAGCGAGTCAGTCCGGCCTTGCTGGCCAGCTTCCCCCGCTTCCCTCTTCTCCGGAAAAAGTTCGTGCCAATCGTGGCGCCTTCGGCTCCGCTCGTCCCTTGCGCAATGCGACC
This sequence comes from Rotylenchulus reniformis, assembly GCA_001026735.1. Lineage (NCBI taxonomy): Eukaryota > Metazoa > Nematoda > Chromadorea > Rhabditida > Hoplolaimidae > Rotylenchulus > Rotylenchulus reniformis. Next base: position 2,603 of record LDKF01002085.1, on the reverse strand, counting down.
AGTCTGGAACTGTTTCCTTCTGCCGGCGCCAATGGCAAGGAAAACGGCGGTGCAATGGTCGGAGTCATGGAGCAATGCTCGGCGACCAGTCCCCCCACGCCGAACCCGAATGTGCCTGCCCACTTGCCCTACGCCCTGGAACGACACCCCAACTTCACCAACCTGAGCAATCTCCCATACGTGAACCTGTTCAAACGTCCCTCCTCCTCTTCTCTCTCTCGAAGGTGTTTTCTTCTTCTTCATTTATTTGTAAAAATATATTTCCAGAAATTCCTCTCCCTCCGTTTCTGCTGCTGGATTCCGTGCCAGTAGTAGTTTGCACTCTTCCCATGATCGGATCAGCCCGCAAGCAATCCAAGAACTGCTGGAACTTTCTCGACTGTCGGGTCGCATGCGAAGAGCGGTAATTAATTAAAAATATATAAAAACACAGCAATTGGTGATATAGGCTAGCCCGGATTCTCGAATTTCGAGTCGGAGTCCGAGTCCTTCCTGTTTGTCAAGCGGTCGCACATCACCAGCAGTATCTGGCATCGTTTCGCGGTTGAAATCAAACAGCTTTCTGCCCTCTACTGGAGGAATGCGCAAATTGAGCAGCAGTCCTCATCTCCTGGGAATTTGCGAGGTAATCTCTGCCAAAGCTGCAAAATTTATTGCCAAAATATTTGCTTTTAGGAAATCGAGGAGGGTGATTTGCCTGACCTTGGTCAGAACAACTTCAGCACTAATGTGAATACTAATGGGACGAGGCGAGATGATGTCAGTTGGAATTGTGGAAATGGCGGAACGGTGACAGTGCGAAGCGCCAGATCGGCCTCCATGGGGCTTGGAACGATCGGAAGGATGTCGATGCCGAAGAAGTTCAGCATCCAGTCAAGACAGCTCAACTGACTC
>LDKF01002084.1:12422-22606 GCA_001026735.1 Rotylenchulus reniformis | reverse complement strand
TATTGTAGAGACCCGACAACATCGGTGTTTTTTGATTTTCGGTACCAGTATTGGTACCGATAATACCGACCGAAAGATTTTTGACTTTTTCGATATTTTTCGGTTTCAGTATTTTTACCGCAAACGTGGTTTTTCAATTTGACACATTTGAATCAACGCCCATTCTGACCTATTTGGATTAATAACTTAGCACCGGAAATTCGACAAAAAATGGCACTTGAAATTAGAAAATTTTTTTAACTATTTTATTTATTATATTAAGTTATCATTTATCAGATTGTTGAGTCAAAACCTTTTTTAACGATATCAAAAAATAATCAATACTGCCGAAAATACCGATATTTTTTTCGGTATTTTTCAGTATCGGTTTTTACGATATTGATGTATACGGATCACCGCTTTCGCGTCCCGATACCCAGGCGGTATTCCCCCATTGCTGGGGTTGCCACGGGTGTTACAACCAAAGGGGCCGTTTCACGGGCTCACTTACATGGAGGGGAAGGGAATGTTGTTAGAGCTTTATTCGTTAGTAGAGACTCACTCAGGGTCTTATCACTCTGCATCAGCGCTCGGCTAATGGCTGGAGTTGAAGGGATGTGCTCCCCACGGGCTTGAGTATATGTCTTGAGTATATAATTTATAGGTTTTCAAAAGTTAACGTCTTTAAAGTTGTGCCAACGGTGTATACCATTCTCGAGTTCAATAAATTTCAAATTTAGATTTCAGTTTCGACCTTGTACGAAATAAACGTTCCTCCACATAGCAGATTTCGTTAACTCACGGTAATAGGGAAAATATAATACAATTTTTTTGGTCCAATTTTTCGCTTTTGATTGCATTTTTTATGTTTATTGTCCAATTCTCCGTTTTTTTTGGTGCCAACTGCCAATTTTCTAAAATTTCCTGGTGTTCCCCGGTGTCCAATTTTCCCGCGTTCTATTTGATGAGATTTTTGAATTTATGATCTTTTTTAGGCAAATGAAAATTTAATTTTTTGATACTTCTAATTAGCTACCCAAAAACAAAGATTCTTGAGATTCTTTACAATTTTGCTACATACTTCTGTCCTCACTATTACTAATCTTTCCCCATAATTATCTAAATGCACAGATATTTATTGATAAATGATATAAAATTCCTATCCTTTACAAATTTATCTTTATTATTTTTTACTTCAATTTATTTAGGACTTTATTTCACCTCTCTACTTTAGCGATATTAAAAATGTTCTGAATTTTTTTAATTTCTAATTGTTCACCCCTCAAATTCTTCACAGCAACTCTGCACACAATGTTCAATGTAGTCAGTGACGGAATTGAAGGCAGGGACAGCAGATTGTTGATGAATAATGGGGCCGGGCCCGGGACGCAGAAGTCGGTTGGATGTGCCGGGTCGCAAAATGTTAATCTTCACAGACACACAAATGTCAGCACGAGTTATTACATGGAGGGGAAAGGGGTCTGTCGTCGTTAGAGATCCTTGTTAGTGTACTGCCTTTAACACCATTTGCTTCGCATCAACGCTTGGCTAATGGCTGAAGATGTGCGGTATAACAAGCCCCGCACGGCATGAGTATATGACTGACACAGCGGTGGGATTCGAACCCACGTCCCGGGATTTTGCGGTCCCGTGTGATAGACCACTACACCACGCTGCCGTCTATATTGTATTGAAAAACGAAAAATACTTGCCGATGCACTTGTCCCGAACTTTATTGCATACCTTCGAGAGATGTGGAGATCAAAATGGAGGGGATTTAACGCATTTTTGTTTCCATTAAAAAATGCCTATCCAGAGCTTTTTTGAAGTTTTTTTAATGTAAACATTGAAAATTTTTACATACTATCAAATTTTTTGATTAATTCCCAAATTTCTGCTCCTAATGTTTTTAACTACTTCTTGCAAATAACCGTAATAGAAAAAATTAAACTTAATTAAAAATTTATTATTTTTTTATTAATGAAAAATATTTTTTTAATAAAATTTTTATTGCTCACCCCACCCCCATCGTCATTGACTTACCTCCTCCCCCTTGTTAAACCGAAATTCTTCGAATTTTTATACCAGCTATCCATAGGAAAGCAAAAATTATCGCAGATTTATTGTTAAAAATTTTTTGGATCTTTATTAAGCGTTCGTGAGGATCATTTCTTGCACAAATGGCGGAGTGTTGCGCGACGATGGAGAGCCCAGCGAGAGAACAATGATGGCAACTGATTATAAATCATAAATTAGTGATTTTGTCCAAATTGTGGCGATAACTTTTTTATCCCACCTCCCACCTGACCAATTCGGATGTTAATTTTTTTATCATAGCATCATATAGCACTTTTTACAATAAGATTACAGGTTTATAAATTGTTACAATGCAATTCACAATTCATGATTAAAAATGTGGTTAGTGATGTTTTGTCCTGGAGATGTTCTGTACCAACGCCATCCATCCATCAATCCATACCCACCCAAACCACCGGCGGTGAGTGAAGGGAGCAACCACTCCAGGTTTTATATGAGCATTGTCATCGCGTCCATTTTATTTATTTTTGTCCATTTTATTCCCTAAGAAATTATGAAATTTGTAGGAATTCGCCTTTCATAGCAAAATTCTATTTATGGATAGAAAACTCGGACGTTAAAAAGTGTCAAATTAAGCATAAATTGTTTAAAGTTTACTAGGCCAAATCAATATCTAACCATTTGGATCTTTTAGTCTTCGAATTTTTTAAATTAATGCAATGCCACATGGGCATTAAAAACCGCCAAATGCTGTAGTATGGCAGAAAACTTTTCAAAACTTAAAAAATACCGAAAACTGTTTTTAGGGGATATTTCGAACCTTTTGACGGAATTGCGAAAAACCAAAAAATACCAGAAGATAAAGCATAAAATTCTGCTCAATTTTGCTTTTTATAACTTTGGCCTAGCAAGCTTTGAAAAAAGTCGGCCAGACTATAGCATGTGGCGGTTTTTTAACGCCCTAGCACCCTCAAATACAATTTTTAGGCATTCTTAAATTCAATATAATGAATTTACAACCGCAGGCCATCGACGGAGGGTAACATGGCACATATCCCCGGGTGGTTTTGTTGAGTAAGATTTTGCCCCTATTTCAAGGTTTGTATTTGTACCCCGAATCCCCAGCGAGGAAGTGTGTGAGATGATCAAGGTGATAGGGCTGACAATGTCAGATTGATCTTTGATCATCTAAAAGTGCGATTTCAGGTGTACAAACAGGCCCAGCCGACCATTTATCCTTGGGAGATACGGGACAAGTTGAAGCAGGACAATGTGTGCACCGAGCAGACTTTGCCCAGTGTAAGTGATTTTATCAACAGGTTCTCATAGATGTAATTATTTCAAAGATTTGTATTAATTTTGAGGAGTCTTGATCTCAGATACTTATTTCGACGATTTTTACTTATTTTGAAAATTTTGGAAGATTTTATTCAAAAATAACGATTTTGTTAAGGAAAAGGCCGGCGCTATCTTAAAAGTGACCCTTTTTGGGACTCTAATATTTTTTGAGTCTCTTAACATTTATTGAGTCTCGGAAGTCAAAATTATTTATTTTCCATTATTTTTGTTATTTGACATTGTGGTGCAAATGCCTGGACGTCTAAATTATTAGTTGGCATGATTATTATTAATGTGCCAGTATTTTGTGTTGGCATGATTTTATTAATGTGCCAGCATTTTGTGTTGGCATGATTATTATTAGTTGGCATGATATTTTAATGTGCCAGCATTTTGTGTTGGCATGATAAAGACATCTTGAATTTGAATTTTTGATGATTTTCAATGTGGACTCATAAAATGTCAAGAAATCGAGTCAAGTTTGATGGTAATAATTATAAAATACACGATTTTGAGTCCCTGGACTCAAAAAATATTAGAGTCCCAAAAAGGGTCACTTTTAAGATAGCGCCAAAAGGCCTAATATTCAAAACTTTCTTCGGCTGCCCCTATCAGGACCACCGATACTCCTACAAAGATTATTCTCCAAAAATTTCAAAAAAATTATTAAATATGTGCATATAATGATTTTGTTTTTTTCCTCCAAGTTCATATAACCGTGATAAATCATCCATTTTGGCCATCAAACTTTCCTATCCACTTTTTTCGCTCCCTCTAGATCTCGATGGAAAATGCATTTTTGATCAATCTGATCACTTATCTTTCAATTTTCGGTCACTGATCAGCGCTTTCAGCAGATCACCCTCTTTTTACCCGCAACAGGTGTCTTCTATCAATCGCGTGCTGCGCAATATGGAAATGGCGAATGGGCAGTAGCAGGTGTGAGAAAATGATGATATTGCGCTTGTGAAAAGGAAGGGGATCAGAATAAATCTGAATGAACAAAAAAGATGATCACGATTAATGTAATTGTTGTGGAACTGTGAAAAAAAATAATTGCTTCTTCCATCAAATAATCGGTGTTAAGTCATTAAAAATATTATAATAGACGTTATATAAAAAATCAAAACCCAATACGTTCTTCAAAAACTTTTTTTAAGCATGATATGGGTGCACTATTTTATTCTCTGTCATTTGGTTTCTTTATGTTTTCGAAATTCGAACAAAAGTTTAAAAATTCACCTAATTATCGCGAAAATTTTGATTTTTTAATTAAATTTCGAAAAAATAAAAATAACAGAAGATAGAGCATAAAATTATGCACAACTATGTCACTGTGGAAGTTTTTGTCAAGCAATCTTTAAAAAAGTTTTTGAAGAAGTTTTTGGGGTTTTGTTATTTTTTATATAACGACCCAGTACCAAATAATCAATCCTTCTTCCCGAAATTCTCTAAACTGCCAATCAACATGGTTTTAAAGTAGTAACACATCCTAACTTTCCATTATCAAAAAATCCCCAAATTTGCGATCCAATTCGATTTTAAAATTCAAAAATCATAAATTTTAAAGACCAAGATTATGGTATCCAATTTTCAGAAAAGGATGACAAAAACTGGATTATTAAATTTATTTGTTAGAAAATATATTTGGCGCATTTTTGCATAATGGTCGATTTCGATTTATATTCTATTGATGGTATATACCATACCTAATCTAGGTAATAAGTAGGGCCCGCAAACGTATGGAAATCCATATTTTTTCTGCGCACTCAGAACGGCCTGGAAACCACGTAAAACACGTTTTCCACTTGATTTGAACCTTCTAGCTTGCATTTTAGGATCCATATTTTCCATATTTTTCCATATTTCGGACTTTTTGTCCATATTCCATATTTTCGTCCACATTTCGCCATTTTTTAAGAAAATTCTTAAACAAAAATGCAATAAAATCCGAAAATTTACGATTTTTTGGGGAAAAAAATTTTGGAAAAAATTTTTACAAAAAAATTCTCGGAAAAATTTTCAGTTAATTTTCAGAAAAGGAATATGAAATTAAACTATTTTTTCCTCCGTAAATTCATTTTTAAAATATTAAAAATGATTTTTAGAAGAAAAATTTTTCATTTTTTCTGCCAAACTTTCGCCAATTTTTATCCACATTTTCCATATTTTTATACATATTTGGAGAAAATTTCGTATTTTCGTCCATATTTGGCGATTTTTTGTCCATATTTTATGGCCATATTTTGCGATTTTTTATCCATATTTTTGCGGGCCCTAGTAATAAGTAGGGACCTAAAAAAATTTGCTGGCTAAGAACGGCCTAAAAATCACGTAAAACATGTTTTTAGCATGTTTTGAAGCTCTGGCATGGATTTCTAACTGCATATTTTTGCATATTTTCGACTTTTTGTGAATATTTTGCATATTCGCATTTTTGCATAATGGTCGATTTCGATTTTATATTCTATTAATAGATGTATACCACAACTGATCTATGTAAAAAGGTATTCTTAATAGAAATTTTACATATTTTATTGATTGTTATTTCAGATAAAATATCAAATTTTGTTTCGAAATATGGCAATGCAATCTATGTAGTATATAATAGGAGTTTGTATCAATATAATATTTAATAGTAATACCTATAAATAAATTATTAGTATGATTTATAGTTTATATTATGACCCCTTTCTCGATTCTCTAAATTCTGCAAAGCATATTTAAAACTATAAATTTATCAAAGTTTTTTAAATGAAAATTTCAGCACGAAAAATGCAACTTTCCAGAGTAAAACTCATCTTTATTTTTCAACTTTCCTTATCGACAATTTTTGCTGCTCCTTTAGAGGACCACACTATTGGATATCAGGCCCTGAATAAAATTCTGAAATCCATAGAAAATCAAATTTTGATTGCAACCAAATGGAAAAACGAAAATTGTCATGAAAATTCGGAATTTCCTAATGAGATCAAACCTAGAGAAATGGTAATAAATTTCGTGAAAAAAATGAAAAATGCGCAAGAAATTTTGGAGAAAAAGGATGTGGATCCAGTATTAAATCAAGTTCAGGAATATTCCGAGAAAATGGAACAGATCATGACCAAAATGGTCAAATCTGTACCAAGTTATGGCACAGAACGCAGATTTAAAGAAGCACTTCGACTGGAAAGAGGAGATGGAGACAAAAAGTTGAAACTTGGGACCGAGACTGAAATTAAGAGGCAAGGAAATATATATTATAGGGAAAAATTTAAAGTGTCAAAAAATCGCCAAATACGTTAAAAATCGTATAGGTACTTGCAGTTTTACCCCCTAAATTTTTTTTAAATTTTTCTTTAACAAATCATAGCAATTAGAAATGATCCAGGGTTTTCATATACGCTAAATTCGAAAATTGATGTCAAATTTATTTTATATGATTTTATCAAATCTAAGTTTTTTCTTTTCTTATTGTCCAGATTAGCCTAGTTTTTAAAATTGCATAGAAGATAAATAGATGAGTAAAATCATAGATTTTGATTAAATCATACAATAATTTTGATAACAGATTCGAATTCTGCGCATGAAAATCCCCGGATCACTTCTAAATTGCTGATTTGTTAGGAGAAATTTCCAAGGAGAGGTGTAAAACTGTAAATGTTTACCAAATCTTGATAGGCAAAGGCATAAAAGGCAAATATATAAAGAAAAAAATTCTTAGCAATTTATTCTGTTTGAATTTCCTTGAAAATTTAAGAAAACAATATTTAAACAATTTTAGTTTTAAAATTTCACTGACCTTGTGAGAAGGGAAAAAAATCAAAAGATAGAGTAAATTTTTATATTTATTAAAGTTTTCAGTTTGATTAAAAATACTATAGTGATGGAATTTAAAAAATGGCGTAAAAAGTTCAATTATTAAAAAATACTATAGTAATGGAATTTAAACATTTTAATTTAAAAAAGGCTAAACAAATCTATATTGTTTTTGATTTTTGCCTTTGTATTTTTTTTCGAATTTTTGTTAAAATTGTGTTTTGAGAAAAATCATATTTTTTCTCACATTTCTATTTTATTGATTACATTTTTTTAATTACCAAATAGGAAAAATATAAAAATGGAAGAAATTATGTTAGCGAAAAAGAAAATTGATAATATTTTTATATTGATAATAATGAATATAAATCATAATAAATTTTCAACAAAAAAATAAAAAGCATTTAGTACTACCAATTATTTGAATAATTTGAATGGGGACCTTTATTTGAATGGGTACAGATTGGAGAAAATTCGCAAGCATTTTGAGATGGTTAATATTTTGCGGAAATTGACAATCGAAAAAAAACAGCAGGAATATGCTGAATATTTTATGATATATTTCTACACAAAAGAGGGTAAATTAAAAATGTAAATAATTATATATTAAGAAGAAATATATTTTCTATTAAGCAATTTTAATTATATTAGGATATGTGTTTATTATAATAGAAAAGATTAATTTTTTTAAATAAGTCAATTTTTGGTTTTTTCTATTCTTTTTAAAAACAAAGCTTTATTTTGAATGTACTAGTATAATTCTAGAATAATATATTTAAAAATAGCTAGAATTTTTTGATTTTTCATAATATCATTCGTAAAGTTTTTCAGATAATTAATTTATTAAATTTTAGTAATTTTTTTTAACTTACAGATTTAGCGAAAAAATTGGAAAATGCTAAAGAGCATTTTTTGGCAATATACCAAAATGCAATGAAATCACTGAGGACATGTGCTATAATGTTCAAGAACATGTTGAAGAATGGAGTAAATTTGAATTTTTATTTATTAATCAATAATATTTATTTATTTATTATATTTAAAAAAGTGTCATTTTCGTTTCGGATTTCTCAAAAATTAATTCCATACAACTATTTTAGCAATGGCTCTAGGCATATTCATTCTATTAATGAGGTCAAAAAAACCAACAACTGATATCAAAAGTATAGCAACTGACAAAATAAACTAACTTCATCTTTTGGATTAATCGGACAGCAAGACTGTTAGCTTATAAGATAGTAGTTTCATTTAATAACCATAGATTTGCTCTTATGATTAGGGATCGGATTTTAATACGCAAAAATTTGCAAAATATGCACGTAAAAATGCAAAAATATGCGCAAAATATGCTCAAAATTTCCAAAAAAATGCACAAAATATGCGCAATTTTTTTTTGCAAAATATGACCTAAAATGCAAAAATTTTACCTAAAAATTAGGGATCGGATTTTAATCAAGATAAAAAATAAAGTTACAAAAAATTCAATTTTCTCCACCCACACCCCCTCTCTCCAAACAATTTTTTTCTTTTTTTTCCAATTTTGATTATCGAATTGGAACTTTTATCAATTTTCTTAGAACCAATATTTTCGCCATTTTAAGGTTTATTTTAAAAAAAATTGGTGCAAAGATTAGAAAATATGCCCAAAAAATGCCCAAAATATGCGGATTATGCCCGAAAAATGCGAAATATTCAAAATACGCAGAAAAAGTCAAAAATATGCAAAAATATGCAGTTGGAAACCCATCCTAAAAGATTCAAATCATGTTAAAAATGTGTTTCACGTGATTTTCAGGCCGTTCTGAAGCTGCAAAAAATATGCATTTGCATAAAATTTCCCTACTTATGATCAATACATTGATAATTTAAAATGCTAGCAAAATAGCAAAAAAGTGCTCCATCTTTTAGTTGAAGAATGTTGTCTTTGCGGCTATGCGGCTTATGCCGCCACCAAAACTGTAGGTTGTGTCGCTTTGTTGGCTGTTAAGCGATTTGTGGCATTCGCAGATGCAGTGCCAATCATAAAATGCGAAAAATTACACAAAAAATTGCCAAAATTGACGAGCGCTAAGCCGAAGCTAAAAAGAAAATGAACATAGAAGGAAGATGAAAAAGTGATAAAAATGGATGACATTGTGGCATTTAAATTTTTATTTATTAAAAAAATATTTTAATTCAATGTGGATACGATTCAAAGATTAGAACAAAAAGTGCCATATTATTAAAAACAAACCGAAAATGAAAAGATTTCAAATAGATTGAAAAATTTGTAATCAAATTCACAAGAAATTAATTTCTCATCTAAAATTGAAAAAACATTTAATAAAAATTTGAAAAACTAATATCCAATAGTATTCAATTAGTCCCATCAAACCATTTCAAAATAAAGAACAGAAATTATTTTAATCCAAAAATATAAAAACTTCGAAAAATCTGGATCCCATGATGGCTACATACAGATGTGAAATAAATCATAAAATCTTGGATTTTTAAGCATAAATCAAGTCGGTATGTACTAATTTGCATACTCATGTACTTTTTATAGCAAAATAATGTCCATAATTAATATTTTAATTCCAAATAAATGAATGAAAAAATGTGCATATTAATGTTCTATATTAAGATCAAAATTTTTTTAATAAAATTTTATTGATGAAAAAATTATATCCTATCCCATAACGTATTGGATATATTTAGCTTTTAAAATATCATCGCTGGTATATTTTTGGTGTACTCATGTATATATTTTTATGCTGTCAAAATATCAATTATGGACATTATTCTGCCACAAAAAGTACATAGGTAAGTATGCAAATTATTGATGCATGTCAAGTTGATTGATTTTTGCTAAAAATAGCAACGACTTATCACGCATCATTACCTGTATATATAGTAACCATTGGAGTCGGATTTTTCAGAAATTTTGAATTTTTCTTTAAATTTTTCTTTAACGAAATTTTTCCCTTTTTTCGCTTTGAGTTTGAAATCATAGGTCTGTTGTTCTCGAACAATTTGAGAATCTATTTTTTGTA
>LDKF01002083.1:5982-29599 GCA_001026735.1 Rotylenchulus reniformis | reverse complement strand
CCCCCCCCCCGTTGGGAAGGGATCAAAAGTCAAAAAAATCGAGTTTTATTCATTCCACAAAAAATGATACATTGTTAACACTTTAGTTTACAATGCATGTGTATTTGGGTGCTTTTTTGCTGGCTCTTCAGCAATTTTTTTGCAAGCACCACAACGGAGCTCACAACGAAACAGCAATTCCCTGATCAATCTTCGTTTTTCATCTTTCTTTTTTTCAAACGAAGAGTCGGAAGAACAGGCGGTCGAAGCTCTCGATGGGCCCACTTCATTACCCAATTTCCAAGCCAGCGCCAATCGATGCGCCTATACATGTGGGATTTTCTTGGAATTGACAATTTAGGGACTGGCCGCTACCATTCTGATATGTTGCTCATTGAAGCAACTGCTGGCAACATCATCATCCAATCGGCACCCTACCCAACCTTTCTTCGGATCATTGGGATCACATTGTTGAAGTGGCACTACCTGAGAAAAATTCAATTCACTCCCTCCTCATTTCACTATCCATCATCGTTACTTACATCTCCGTTTGGGTGGCGATCCGCCATCAGAAATCCCACAGCCGGTGGTGGCTGCCTTCCGGCCAAATAACGTAGATTGATCCTCTCCCGTTCGACATTGTCGAACCCCCGAATTTCATGTTCCACATGCTCTTCTACTGACGCCATATCGATCTCCATGCTGTTGTCCAAATTCTCTACCTTTAAACAATCAAAAATTCAACTTCCTCCCCCTCCCCTCCCCCTCCACCTCCTGATCCTCCGCATTATCCGCTGTATTCATCTCCACCGCTACACGCGGATTTGGCTCATTTTGCCGTCCTCTCCGCTCCTCCTGCTCCTCCGCATTTTCTGGCGTTGCCATCGCCACACCCTTATAAATAAAATCATCATTTTACCAACCCTTCTCTCTCAAACTTTTCTCATTACCTCATCCAAAGCATACCAAAACTCTTCGCGACTCAGCCACTAAAATTTTATTTTTACTAAAATTATCCTCCTCCCCTTCTTACCCCCTTCATTCCTCTGTTACGCAACGACCCGATTACCCGCATTGCAACCTCTTTCTCAACGCCAAATTTAAAATCTTTCCAAAATTTTTCCACGGTTTCAATAGAATTTTTCTTAAAAATAAAATGTTTAACAGAAAATTAACCACCATTTGTTACCAGATCATGCAGCGGTAGGATCATACAATTCCATCCATGCGCGGTTAGATACCTTGGTAGTGTTCCCCAAGTTTTAAAACGCACAAGGTAAAACGATGTTCCGGCATGACACTCAGAACAAATCATTTCCTCATAGTACTGTACTGCTACGACATCAGCCGTCTCATTGTTGTACAGCGACACATCGGCGTCGGGATGCTGAATCTTTGTGCACTCACAGGTAGGCTAAAAAAGATTATAAACAATTTCATAAACATTCTATATAAATATTCCACCACTACCAATTCCATTAAACCCCATTCATCATTAAAACATTCATTCTTCCAAACCAATTACCAAAAATGTCCTACCAATTGAATCGAAAAAGCCTAATTAGTCAACTTCTACCCACTATCGATATCGCCACCACCTCAAATGAAATACGAATAAAATCACAACGCTTTGATACCCCCCGCTTCATTGCCCTTGAAACGGAAGGATTTTGCCGAAAATGTCCCCCGGATGTCGACTACCTAGTTGCAAAAGACGGTATCTATGTGCTCTGCGATCGTCTCAAGGATGGGGAGAAATTTGTACCATTTGACCATATTTATGAACTCCCGGAATATTGCGCTTTCCGCGTGCGTCATCGCAAACTATTCAGATTTGTGCACGTTTTCCCGCCACGAAGGCAAACTCTTTGCGTAAAGCATTCGCGAAAGCGTCCCGTCAAAGAACAGCAGAAGCAGCAAGATAACGATCTGCCCCTTCTAACCGGAATACTACCCCATCTAATTCCTCGGGATGACTCATCGGAACAACAACCAATCGACAATGAACCGATACCCGAGAATTTCAAAAAGGAACCCCCGACCGATCAGCCAGTACCGATTCTGACCACAGTACTCCCGCATCTTTTTTCCCACTCCATCCAACAGGAAGAAATGCAGACCGTTATCCCAGAGGAAACATCTACTCCGCAAAAGGAAGATTCTATACCCCTTTTGACCGGCGTTTTGCCGCATTTGATTGGTGGAGAAGAAGAGTGGAATAACAACAACAACAACGAGAAGAAAATGAAACCAGAAGAAGACGAAACTGATAATCAAATCCCCATTTTAACCACATTTTTGCCCCATATTGGATCCCAATTATAAATTTTTATCAATTTAATTTTCCTTTGAATAAACGATGATTGACCCACAAATATTCCCCCAAAAAGACCTGAAATTTCATCTCCCCTTCGGTTGTGTGGTCGCCGGTCCCAGTTCAAGCGGAAAAAGCAATTTCATTTATCGTCTAATAGCCCAAGCTGATCAACTCATTGAACCATCCCCAAAATCCATACTCTATTGCTACGGCGAATACAATGATCATATCCCCAAGCTCCAACGAACCGGCGTTAATCTCTATTCCGGTGCTCCCCCTGAAGAGGTGATCCAAAAACAACCTAAACCAGCACTGGTCATCCTCGATGATCTCCTATACTCTATTGACTCCAAGTTACTCGCGGATCTATACACCAAGAAGAGCCACCACAACAATTTTGCAATAATTATGCTCACACAGGATTTGTTTGATCGAAAGATGAAGGTGGTCCGTCAAAATTCAATGTACATTGTGCTGATGCGTGCACCAAACAGTGCGCTGGCCATACGAAACTTGGGCGTGCAGCTCTTTCCTCAACAACTCGGCTACTTCATGGACGCCTACAAACAGGCCACTCAAACCCAACGATACTCCTACCTATTTATTGATCTGCACCCTTTCTCAAATCCACTGCTCCGACTTCGAACTAAAATTTTCAACGGCAGCCAAGAAAACGACAACGAAGAACCTTTGACAATTTTTCTCCCCAAATCCGGCTGGTAAGCAATCTCCACTATGCAAATTAGTCCGACGGTGTGCGACAATTATCCATTCCTTTGTGCCCTGGCCAGGACCAAATCTTTACGGAAGCGAAGGCGTCTTCTGAAAGCAGCCACCAGCGAACAATTGTTGACTCTTGCCGAAATTTGTCTCAACATTGTAAAATCGCGATTCCAATTGACCACCAGACAGAAGAAACGAATGATGCCATACGCGGAGTTTATAAGAAGGATGAGCAGAGCCCGAAGTGAACGAGGAGCCAAACGAATAATACAAAAAGGATCCGGATTCAGTCTACAATTGTTTCCCGCTCTCTTGACCCCGATCATTATTGAACTTTCACGTCTATTATATAAAAATAATAAACAATCATCGGAGGATAAACAGTGATGGCAAATAAATTTGTACTTATTCCGCAAGATATCTACCGGGGGCTGAGCTCTCCTTCGGACAGCGGCGATTTGAACTTGGAATTTGTGAGGCGAACCCTAGAAAAAGTGAAACGCGAAAGAACTGATCCCACCGCCAAATATGTGCATCTTAACCAGGAATTGCGTCGCTATTTGCACTTGAAAAAGCTCAATGAAAATAGACCCGTGCGAGTTGAACTCGCCAACACCGGGGAATTGCCGAGCGCCAGCGGAGAGGAAGCTGCACCACCGCTTCCACCACCTCCGCCACCCCCTCCCCCATCNCGCCAGCTCCAGCTCCATCACCCCGTCCCCCGTCTGCGCCGAGGAGAGGAAGGACATCGGGACCGAGACCACCAGCCGGAATAACCAAACGGCGTCGGGGAGAGGATGCACAGGGAATCGGAAAACAACGAAGGATTCAACAATCAAGTGGACAGCCGAGATGGGTCCAACTTCCACCCCCTCCGCCACTCCCATCTCCAGCTCCCCCACCACTTCAGGTTATACAACCCCCTCCAGAACCGCCCGCCCAGAGGAGACGAAGGTTGCTGATCCAACGTGAGGGTGTATCCGGTGGACCCAGCCGACCCATCAGAGCAATCAAACGGCGACGTGGCGTTGAGGAAGAAGGGGAACAACAACCAGGAGAGAGAAAGCAAAGAAAGATCCAACCATTTGTTCGACCTCTCACTGACCGTCAGAGAAGAAGAAATTGGGCTCGAGTTCCACCAACCGCAGCCGAAGGACTACCACCAACTCCAGTTCAACCATCCATTCCGAGACAACAATTGATCGCGAGAAGGCGAGGAAGGCGATGGGCGCCAATCATCAGAACAGAGGGTCCAGTACCCGAACCGCCCCAACCGCGTCAGGTTACCAAACGAAAACGAGCGCAAATTTTTGCAGATCCCGAATCACTCGCCAGTATCCGAAAAGAGCGTAGACGTACCAATTTATCTCGAGCCAATATCCCACCCCAACTTGATCTCGAACCTTCCACATCCGCGCAAGCTGATAATAATTACCAAAGGGAACTGGCTGAACAGAGATTCTTCGCCCGACCCCTCGACAAATTGACCAAGCAACAGTTGGGAAAGCGCTTCCACATTTGGTTCAATCGGAATCCGCACAAGTACGGTGTACGAGGGGACACCATCATTGACGATGCGGGAAATCCCGTGAGGGGGAGCAGTCTTAAACGATCCTTGGCTCACATTGTTGAGGCCCGTAAAAATGTTCTCAAACCACCACCTGGCACCAGTCTCATTGAAGCAAAAATTAGAAAAGACGCAATATTGCATTCATGGCTACCAGCAGCGGTACGACACCAGCGGAGGCGAATGGAGACACAGCAGGAGGACTGGAGGAGGGGAACCAAGTGGTTCAAACCCCAACTGTGGAAAAAGAGCTAGACCGTCTTTACAATGATCCAACGTCGGCAGCAGCCTTTGCGGGCGTGGATCAGCTCTGGAGAGAGGCCCGGAAAGTTTTACCCGGGATCAAAAGAAGCGAAGTGGTCAAATGGTTGGAACATCACCGAACATACACCCTGCATCGCCCACGGCGGATTCGATTCCCTCGTTCCCGTACAATTCCCGCTGGATACCTGACCGATCTTCAAGTGGACCTGGCTGATTTACAGCAACTCTCAAGGCACAACGGGGGTGCCCGGTACGCTCTGGTCGGAGTGGATGTTCTCAGCAAAATGATATACGCAGCGCCGACTCGCAGCAAATCCTCAAAAGACATGACACACGCATTTGATCAACTGTTCGCGCAAATGGCCTCCAAATCCCACAGATGTTTCAGCGACAAAGGCAAAGAATTTGAGTCAAGAGAAATGAAGGAATATTTCCAGCAACAAGATATTGAAAAACACCGACCCAATTCATCAACCGTCAAAGCGAGCATCTGCGAACGAGCAATTCGCAGTCTAAAACAACGCCTATATCGTCTATTCTCCGAGAAACACACACTCAACTGGGTTGATGCACTGCCCAAAATTCTCGAAGGTATCAACAAGGCTAAGAGTCGCGTGCACGGCATGCGTCCGATGGATATCGGCTTTCATAATGCGCAACAAGTATGGAACAAGGTGTGGGGACCGCGACGACGATTCGTGCACCCCGATCGTTATGTGAGAAGGGAACCGAGGTTCAAGGTGGGCGACTATGTGCGCATGAGCAAGAACAAGGGAGTGTTTGCACGCGGATATCTCCCTTCATGGTCGGACGAAATTCTACAGGTGATCAAGGTGAAACGTGCAAATCCAGATCGCTACAGAGTGGCGGATGCCAGCGGCGAATTGTTCGAAGGATACATCTATGGAACCGATCTGACGCGTGTCGCAAAAGATGAGGACACTTCATACAGAGTGGATGTCCTGAGGACAAGAACGGACAAATTTGGACGAAAGAAATTCTATGTGCGATACCTTGATGACCCCGCCCACCCTCGGTGGATTGACGAATCCGATTTTGTATAAATAGCATTCATTGTTTTACCATTTTATCATATTGCATAAACATGTCTTCGGACGACCAGAGCAATTATTTTTTCGTGGTTCTGCCCAGCAATGTTGAGGATTACCCGGAAAACAAAAGTTCAAAATTTCGTGTTCACTTACCCAAACCTATCCGATTTCAAGGAAGTTGGCAGGTGGGACTCTACTCTATACAGTATCCACGATCTTTTGTAACCACTTCGGGTACTGTGGAAGACCAATACATTGATTTACATTACAAGGACGGACACGTGACTCGATTGACACTTCCCAGGAGTTCACTGCAAACTCCCGAAGCACTGGAGGATTATTTGAACGGAACACAAGCAAGACGAAAAAGAAGCGATGAATCCTCATCACCTCCACCTTCAAAGAGAACCCGAAATCGCACTATCGTGGAAGGAGAGGGAGCCGTGTGTACACGTGTAGGAAAAAGGATAGAGTGCAGGAGAGCACAACCGTTGCCCACTGATGATGGGAAACAATGGGTGGAAGACATTATTACTGATGATGTCACCGATCAGCAAGAGGGCACATTACCGATACCCGCTCCACTCATAACCGGTAAAGAAGTGAAGGACCGAGTAAGGGAATCCAAGAAGCCAGAAACTCCAAAAGCTCCGCAACCTCCAAAAGCACCCACAGAAATAGCATCAGAAACTCCAAAACCCTCAGAACATCCGAAAGCACCCGAGAAACCGGCAGAAAAGAGCAAGGCTCAACAAATCAAGGACCAGGTAAGAGAATCCAAGAAGCCAGCAGAAACTCCAAAAGCGCCTGAACCACCAAAGACACCCGAAAAACCGACGGAGAAGAGCAAAGCTGAGCAAGTGAAGGACCGAGTAAGAGAATACAAGAAGCCAACAGAAACTCCAAAGCCGACTGAACCACCAAAACCGTCCGAAAAACCGACGGAGAAGAGCAAAGCTGAGCAAGTGAAGGACCGAGTAAAAGAATCAAAGGAGCCAGCAGAATCTCCAAAGGCGCCTCAACAACCGAAGGCATCCGAAAAATCGACAGAGAAGAGCAAAGCAGAACAAGTGAAGGACCGAGTAAGAGAATCAAAGGAGCCAGCAGAAACTCCAAAAGCTC
The DNA here is from genome assembly GCA_001026735.1 of Rotylenchulus reniformis. Classification (NCBI taxonomy): domain Eukaryota; kingdom Metazoa; phylum Nematoda; class Chromadorea; order Rhabditida; family Hoplolaimidae; genus Rotylenchulus; species Rotylenchulus reniformis. Next base: position 22,575 of record LDKF01002083.1, on the reverse strand, counting down.
CAGAGACTCCAAAACCACCCGAAAAACCTACCGAGAAGAGCAAGGCGGAGCAAGTGAAGGAGCGAGTAAAAGAATCAAAGGAGCCTGCAGAAACCACAAAACAATCTGAACCACCAAAGGCACATGAAAAGCCGATAGAAAAAAGCAGAGGTGAACAAATAAAGGAGCGAGTGAAGGAATCCAAACACGAGCATGCCATTGATGAGATTCTGATTGCAAGTGGCGCTGCGGAATTGGGTGTATATTTTCTCTATAGCAGGGACACTGAACGATTTCGGGTGGAATTCGGAGAGGATATTGCCCATTTATCTCTATCAAGTCAAATTGGCTATGTGCTAGGGTTCGCCAACAGGGAGCACGTGGAAGCGGATGAGGTGGCCAAATATGCGGTGGATATAAAGGGCGGCTACAACAGCTTCGCAGTTTATGCAACGGGGCTGACGCGCAGTGTGATATTGGGCAATTCGCTGAGTTCACTTCTACGCATTGTGGCGGTGGAGGGGGAATATGGAAATGTCATCGAGAAAATTTACGACCATCCCATGTTCATTCCGGTGCAACCACGGGAAATAAACGAATTGGAAATAGAATTGAGGCTACTCGATGGAAATCTGGTCCCCTTTGAATTTGGGCAAGTGCTAGTTACATTGGTATTCAAAAAGGTGATCAATTTTTAATCGCTCATCGTTGTACATTTATATAAAATGGAAAAGAATAAATACTGATAAATAACGAAATCAATTTTGTTCTTGTCCTTCCTCTTCAACTATTGATCCCCCACCTCCACCTCCACTGTTCCTCGATGTTGACGCGTGAAAGTCGGAGATTCTCATGTTGGAAATCGCGCATTCACTGCAGATCAAGAAATTTGCACGTACTCGACCGTCAGGTTCCAACACGAAATTGGAATTCTTGTTGTGAAACAGAACATCTGAGCAATATTGACACAGCGAAAAAATAATTAAACGTTTCGGCCTCACCAGCTTCCACATCAAATTAGGATTGACCTTCTTCGATTCTATTTTCGATTGAGCTTGATACTCCATTTTCGCAACTTGGAGATCCGGAAGAATCATCGACAAAATGATTAGAAAATGAGAAATTGGGGGTTTTTATACCAGCCCCCTCTCCTTTTCGATAATGAGCATCTAGTTTTGAAAATGCGCGCAAAACTTTCGCGATAAAATCAAATTGCCCCCGCCCCCTTTCCTACTTGGGTTCTTACTTGATTCTCCATTTCATTCATCATACCGCCAGCTCTTTCGGTCCAGCGATGAGTTCACTTCTCGACCAAGTTGCCGAGCTGCTTTATTGTTCACCGGCACTCGTCCAATACGAGCTCCATGATGTCACGAAAAGAGCCAAAGTGAACCGGGAATTTCGCTCCATCAAATTGAGAACAACGTACAACGATCGAAATGGAATGCGTCACACCTTCTTTTTTGAGGGTTTGACCAGAGACGGGGCTGACAAAATTCTGGCATATGGTCGATTACGCCGTCCCTTTAATGTGTCTGTTGCTGCGCATTTCTATGCCAGACACCGAATTATGCTCAAATTTCCCCATCTCCCGTGTGTCATCGAGAAGGACTCGGCCGCGGGTAACAAGTTTTATCCGCTAGAATTGGTGACCAGAATCGAAGAAGAACGGAGAGCTGACACCCCGATCCCAAATTTTTGGCTCCCTTCCCTTTCCTCACCAGAACCCTGCACTCCCTTCTCTTCCCCCATTTCGTTCACCTATCATCGTCGTAGTAGGGTGACATCCGAAGAGTTGAGCCAGGAGAATTTGGAAGGACCAAGCGAGCATACAATTGAATTTTCAATTTGGATTGAAGGAGGTGGAGGGGAGTGGATCAAGGAGTGTTCGAATTGAAAAATCAGACATTGCCAAACTGTGTGACACACGCGCCCAATGAAACACGCGCACCCAAAACACGCGGACGCATCAATACGATTCTCGTATAATTGATATTTTTACAACATTTTTCACTAATTTTGCACTTTTCTACCTAAAATTGAATACATTGACTCGCTAATTGTGAAAATTTTGTCTTCACTCACTTAATATTGCATTTTTCCACCCAAAATCGATTACTCGTTACCATTAATTTTGCAAAGCTATTTTCCATTTTATAATATTTCAGCAATTTCATCTTCTAATGCTTAATTTTGTACAAATTTCATCTCCCATCTCTTAATTGTGCATGTTTTCTAGCTAATATTGACATTTTCCCATCCTAAATTTTTCATCTTTTTCATCTTCAATTTTGTACCTTTTCATCAAATTAAAAGCAAAATGATAAAATAAATACAATGATAAAGAAAATACATTTGATAATGAAAAAATGATGGAAAAAATTATTTAGTTCCAAAATCGATGAGGGAGAGATTAGGGCCAACAACAGCCTTAGAAACAACTGGCCGGTAGCGTTTAGATAGGGGGACCGATAAAACTGTGCCATCACGCAAATTGGGCCTAATAAAATTGGGGTAATCCAAAACAATTTCTTCATGATCTTCCGCTTCCTCCTCCTCACCGTCCTCTTCTTCCTCCCCTTCTGGCTCACCTCTTCCAAAGTCCAGGACGCTTCGCTTGAAGGTCTCAAAGTGCAACTTTTTACAGGCGTCAGCACTCAAAGTGATCCCCCTGACTTTGAGCACGTGTTTCTCCTCACCGGTCTCCTTGTTCAACATGCGCAGGGCGTATTGCTTGCAGCCTCCGCTGACGTATTCAATCATCTCGAATCCCGGGTACTCGTCGGACAGTTCCCCCAGATGGGGTCCCACTTGGAGGGGACAGCCCTCAGATTCCTGGTAGGCGAACAACTAACTGTCCGTGTCCGTGTAGAGTAGTACGGCATGGGGACAGCTCACGACTTGCTGCATCAGCTTCAGTAGATGGAGCCGGGCGGCCGAGGTAGTCCAGAGTGACATCAGTACATTGGAGCAATCATGCTCATCGATCCAGTCTTTGACCGGTGTGTATTTGATCAAGATCATATCTTCATTCAACTGGTCGATTGAGTCCACCTCAATTTTGGGGTCGTCCAGCATCTGGCGCAGCCGGGCCGGTGAATCGGTGACCTCGATCTTGGATAAACCATTCCGTAGGGAGAATCGACCCCAGAGCGAATTGTTACAAAATTTGGCGATGGTCCTCTTGGCTTTGTTGTGCACCATATTCTCTCGATCAATTTGGATGCCGAACATTTGTTCACACTCCCTAATGTATTGATCCTGCTCTTCGCGGGTGCTCAGCTCTTCGGGGAAACCGGACGCCTCGGTCTTGAGCTTCTGGAACTCGGCAATGTACCCTTTGAAAATTTCATCCGACCAAAGCTCCCATTCAATTGATCGGTAGTATCGGGTGACCCGGTACCCGTTGTCCAACGCCTCGCCCAGCTCAATCGATGTCTCGGTGCTCACCCAGCCCCTCTCATCATCGGAGTGTCCACATCGGTACCCGCGAGGTTTCACGGCACCTCTTTTGTGCTGGAGAGAACAGGCGCGACAGAGCGGAAACAGGAGGCGGTCATCAAACTTGACTGGCAAAACCGGTACATCGACGCTGGGTGGAGGAACAACAAAAACCTTGAGGATGCCCCGGACCGGAACGTCTTCCTTGCGACGCCAATCCACCTTGGTTTCTTCTCCCTGCATGACATTGACTCGAGATGGATGCCCCAGTGGGTATTGCGTCACCGAGTTGATGTACGGGTAGAGTGATCGGACATCGAACAATTTCATCTTCCATCCTTCCGGGAGCTCGAAATGGAGTCGGAGCGGCCCGGTGCGCCCTCCAAAATAACAATCGCGCAATTGAATTGGACCTCTGTCATGGTAGCGCTGATATGCCATCTGCATTTCCCTGTCTTCCCGGAGCATTCGTTTGACTTCACATTCCCAGAACACCTCAACATCTGTGACTTGCGTCCGCAAAAATGCCAACCTCGCTTCATCATCTTCGCGGATTTTTCGCACGGTCTTACCACAAGGCATCATCAGCTCCGGATTGAATCGATTCTGGGTGCAATTCTCGTGGCAATGCCAATGACAACCATTGTATTCAATCACTGCATCTTCTTCGGGGATGTAGGCATCCACGGTGTATCGACCAATCTTTTTCTCGCCTCCCGGTGAATGGGCAGTCTGTAGTACCACCGCGTGATGCTCCTCGTACCACTGGAAGAATTTCAGAGCGCCGGTGCTCTGATTGTCCGCCGTGTCATACCCCTTTTCGGGTACCAGTGCCACTTGGTCCGGCTGCAAATGATTGAGCCGGAAGTGTTTCATTGACGCACTGGCGATGGTGAGCGGTTCCCAACAGATATCGATTCCCCCACCTGTACCATTCTCATCAGACAGGTCTTCATCGCCCTCTAAATGCTCTTCTTCGCCATGCAGTCCCAGCTCCATTTCGATATCGTCCCTCTTTGGTGCAGATATCTTGAAAAATTCTTGACGGAAAGCCACGAGCGCTTCGATCAGAATTTGTGTGTCGTTACAGCAATAGGAGGCCAACTGTTCGTTCAGGTTGAATCTCTCGTGCCGATGCTCCGAGTACCAGTCATCAAACTTTTTCTGCTTCTCTTTGTTCATTCCGCCGTACATGTAATCCTCTTTGGGCGGGAGTTCATCCATCACACGGTCATAGTTTTCCTGCACATTGGCCAAATGTGGGAAGAATTCCTTCTCCTGAGTTTGAAGACCGAAGGCGCCCACCAGTGCTCCCAGCGGAACGGACATCAGGTTCCAGCTGTCGCGAAAGATCAATTCCGGGTTCCCGATTCCGTGCGGTATTTGCGTCCGAGGCACTCGCATCTCATACAACTTGTTACCTTTGTTGATCATCTGCGGTACCAGCTTGCAGTCAATCAATGCCCGGTAGACCAGAATATTATCAAAACGACCGCCGTAGTGGGCGAAGATCACGGAGGGATATTTGTTATCAAACTTCTTCAACAACCAGTGTACGAAATCGGCCATCGGTTCATCAGTGCGCACCACAAAGTCGGTGGGGGTTTCGGAATAGGGTCGGTGGGAGAATGTAACCGTGCGGTGAGCCCCACAAATTTTACATTCCTTCCCCGTTTGGACCAGTGATTGACGCCAGCTGTCAGTTTTGAGGCATTCCGTGCACGCCACCACAGCCGAGATGAAGTTGACTTCGTGGATGCGCTTCCCGGGAGCGATTTCTCGGTCTTGTGTGGTTTCGCAGTCAAAGGCGATCAGCCGGTATGGCTTGCTCTTGCGCGGCTTCAATGGTTGAATGAAACATCCCCGTCCGGATCGTGAAAAGCTCGACAAGTTCGACAAAAACGTTCGTGACAGACGTGTCCGCTGCGTCCTCCCCGGGTGTTATCTTTTAGCGAATAAGTGCAGCCACATTTTCCGCATCTCTTCGATCGAGCACAGTAGTTGCTGTCGAGATGGTGCTGGTGGCAATCGACATTTTTGAACCGTTTTCCGCACTGGTCGCAGTCTCGCCGGAAATCCCTCTCCGGTTTGCAGGGACGCCCAGCTCCGATTCGACCGCATTGGAAGCAGCGTGCCGGGCATTCAGTAGTGTGGTTGACATTGTTGTCATAGGGGTTCTCACATGCGAAGCAATACTGGTCACGACCGAACATTGCTCTTCCCACCCCGATTCGGATACCATCAAAATGGAGCTGATGGTGGTAGAGCGGGACGGCCACCGTATAGTTGTCAGGTCCTTTGCTCAATTCCGGTTTATAGTGTCCCAGCTCGCCGAAGACGAACACCTTGAAGATGTGAGGCGCATAGCGCGCATTCCAAAAGTTAACCACTGGTTCGACCCACTGTGCCGCATTGTAATCGATTTCATCAAAGGGAGCTCCTACTTCTCGCATCAGTTGAAGCGCATCCTCTCGTTGACGATCAATGTAGTGGTTGATGTAGTTGGAAAAGTTGCGGGGGGCCAACACCTTGGTGTGGTAGATCCGGCTGATTTCCAGAGCATAGAAAAGACAATAGTTGTCCCGGTTGCGCACTTTCAGCAGGTGCGCCGGGTTGATCTTGTGCACAACTCCCTTTGGGGTCCGATTGCCACGTCCACGGATTTGCTGCTGTCGGGGCAAGGCGGCGCGTTCCACGACGGTGACATGGACCTGGAAAGGCTCTCCCCACAGAGAACCCTCTTCCTTGGATTGGGCAACAGCAAGGAATCGATTGAGGACCGAGTCGATGGTGTTGGTGCCAAAATCGCGGATTGGAATATAAATGTCGGGGTTGAGGAGCCGAGATGAAACTGTGAGTCCGAATCGATCAGGAGTGATGCCATTCTCCTCTGCGGCTTTTCGGGCTTCTTCAACGGAATGTTCAAAAAGGGCATACAAGAGCGACTCGGGATTGGCCGGTAGTTCCTCGATTACGAAACTGGTTTTACTGGTGGTCAGGTTGAATTTCTTGTTGAACTCAGTGCCACTGTTCAACACCCGCGCATACCGCTTCACCTCCTCTCTTTTCGCTCGCTTTGCGCTGGGTGGTCCGTTGTGGGAGGACATTTTTGCGAATAAAATGAATTGGCGATGCTGGTGAAGCCCCTCCTTTTATGTCAATGTTGTTCACCTTTCAAATTTTGCTTTCGTGTCGAAAAATATTCAAATCAGCGAATGTTTGAAGATGGTCAATGTCTTTATTCAAATGGTTGTTTCCTCCCCCGATTTTACGACTTATGAAAATTTTATGGCCTAATTTTAAGAACGCTTGGGACCTTAAGGATAAACAAAGCGGTCTTTACCCGGGTAACGCGAAGCTTATCCGGGCATCCTTTTGTCATCGTGTCATATTTATGAGCGAAAGTGACACCCTTAATCTTCGAACGACTTTTCGATGACCTTCAACCAAAACAAAGGCCATATGGCGATTGTTTGTTGGTAATTTCTCCTATTCGCCCTTGCATTCGTTGGAGAGGAAAAAAGAGGGGTTTTCGCGAAAATAAAAATGATGATGACTCATTGTCCAAAGACCAACTTCTTCCGATGCATTTATTGTACGCGCAAGGGAGGCGACTGTGTTAACAGCTGTCGCGATTGTCGACTACTGAGTTCCCTACCTGTTCACCAGCGCACCCACCGACGAAGCGGCCGATTCGTGTTCATTGCCCGTATTTTGTGCACGAAATGTTCATTGTACCATATTCGCCACACACTAGGCAGACGACTCTTTGACGTCAAAATCTTCACCGATCCCAAATTCCCCGATCAGGTGTACCCCACCTCCCCCAAGGAGAACATTCTACGAGAGGATCAGAAGGTGCCTTGCGAAGCCAAGGTGTTTGCATTGTGGCGCTGTACAGCTTGTAAACTGGAGAGACCGGAGGGCTATTGCGCCATTTGTCACGACATGAATAAGGAAAGGATGTGGGACCGGTTGAAGCTGATCAACGGTCACCTTCACATAATCGACGGACATTGTAAAGTTCATCTTAGATGATAATCAATTTATCTACAAAATTTTTTACAAACATGTCACAATTGTCACATTTATTTAACGTTTGTAAAAATTGATCAAAATTGTATCCTATCGATGAAAAATAAATGAATGTTATGCAATAATGGGCACAAAATGATGAGATTGGGGATTGGAAGGCGTATTGATTGGACAAGGCTTTAGGGAAATTTTGCAAAAATTTTACAATTTGAGGGGGTCGGGGGAGTGCCAAACTGTCAAAATAGCAAATTCTTTCACTTGTCGGGCAATAAATGGCCACCCAATGACTTCCCTCTTTTCTGGCTTCGTCCAGATTGATCACCAAGGAAAAGGGTGGCCTTATAAGGGGATTCGTGGTCGTGGTGATCGGGGATGGGATCCGGTCCAAAGGGTAACAGCCTCTGAAGCTCCTTCTCGTCGCTCGGCATGTCCGCAGGATCCGCTCGATTTGCGCCCCGTCCATTGGTTTTCTTTTGTGCGATCGCCAATCGCAAGGTGTAAATCGATCGCAATGTGTAAATTATCCCGCAGATAATTGTGAGCAAGATGGCAACGTAACAGAAGAGGCGAGTCCACTCTGATTCTCTGAGATGTTTGCAAATGAAGGACACCAAATTTTCCGCAGCCGGTTCATAACTGTATTTACAGAGCACCGGCGTCACTGGTGGTTTTGTGACCATTGTTGTTGAACTGGTAGTCACTGTTGGTAAGGTGGTCACAGTCAATTGCTGCAGGCGCTTCCACTCGTGATATTCGGGAATTGCTGTAGTGGGTTTTTGGTAGGTAACACTAATTTGTTGTAAGCGTTTCCACTCATTATAGTGGGGAATTTCGGGGGTGGGTTTCTGGTAGGTCACACTGATTGGTGCCATTTCAGGAGCAAAAGCACAAAATGAAAATGAATAAAATCGTCGAATCGATCCTCCTTTTATACTTGCACATCGGTCGCTACAGTACGATTCTTGTCCAGCATGAGGATGGCGTCCATTTCAGCCATGGCTATTAGCATGATTCCCCGCGCAGGAACGGGCGCGTTAAATGAGATTCGAACCGATGTCGTCCCCCGGCGAATCAAATCAAAGACTTCGGCCGAGCTCTCCGACGAAGGATTCAAGTTGAAAACGAAAAAGCAATGTCCTCCATTCGCATATTTGTGCATCGAAATCCCGTGGGTGTTGAGACTACCCGCAAATCCACATCCCTCGGTCATGTCATGGTAGACGCGTGCAAATTTTCCATTGGGGAAATCCAAATTTGAATACGGGGCGTGAGGGTATTGAATTCCGCTGGCACAGACGCTAATGTCGCGAATATTGAAGGGACGAAAATCAAAGGGGCTGGTCTGGGAACTTCCCACGTAGGATTCATTGGAGACAAGTGCGAGAACCACACGTTTGGGCACCTGGTCGCTCCACAAATTGGCTGTGAAATCGGTTCTGTTCTCGCTGATGAACAGTGCCTTCATCGAGGTTTTCCTGAGCGGGTATCGCGCCGGGCGGATCTCCAATTTCTTGCTAATGTCCAGCGCCAATCCGTCCATTACAGTTGCCTTTTTCACATAGAGCCGGCAGGCAAGCAATTCGATTGTGTAACTTCTGTCATCGGGCATTTGGGGTGCAATTAGGAGGAAAGCATTATTGTTGGGCAGTAGTTCAATGTCGATCTCGCATTGGTTGACAATGTAGCGCGGTTGATTACAAACGTCCACATCCAGTTTGGCGATGAATTGTGCAACTTTTCCATTGGCAAAGAGTTGTTTTCGCGCATTGTAGCCGGCACCGGCTGTCTGACCGGTCTCATCGTCCATGTAGTAACCGCATACGTTTAGGTAACTTTTTTTCACGCCCTCATTATAGGTAAGTTCAAAGTCAAAAATACTCTTGTACGCCATCAGATCGTTTCCCTCAAAAACCTGTGTTCCATTAATGGACATACGACAATTCTTCCAAAGAGTGTGACCGATCATCTGACAAACGGCCACGTTATCGGTGGCATCGATAGGACGCAATTGTCCGCCTTGTTGCTTGATGATTCTAAGTTCGGTTAGGATATAGGCATGCGACAGGTCAACATAATCGGCGCTGCTGTGAATTTTGAAGTTGAAGGGTTGAATATTGACCGGATTCAGCGTGAGATATTCGGTAGAAGAAGTGTGACTAAGGCTCACATTGGTGTCCGGAATTTCAAAGAATTGGAGGGCGCTGGTGATCGCGTTACCGGAATCCCGGTCAATTTTATGGAAGGGAGCTGCGTTCATTTTTTAAATGATTGATGAAATTAGGCGGGGAAAGATTTTTAGTAGAATCCAAAAGTGTCCACACGTTGACGTCTTTTCTTTTTGTAGGTGGGTTTTTTGATGGGAGGCACTCTACCGATCAGAGTTTGATGAATGGGCCGTCTTCTCGCTCCTTTTATACCTTTGCCTGAGCCAAACTGTTTTGGTAGACCGGATTTTTCAAGCAGCGTGTCCACGCCTTTTTTTCCCTCACTAATCACCGACTGCTTCAGATTCTCTCCTTCGGCCACCTTGTTAAGAATTCGTTCGCCCGTTGAGAGGGCTTCACGTCCAACTGCCATGCCGGCACGTCTGGCCATTGGAATCAGCATTCGTAGTAGTCCGCGAAGAATATCGCCAATTCCCCCGCCGTGTTGCCCGTATCCCCTCTGGAAGGGGGCCATACCGCGAAAATAATGCACCGGCGCCGATTCTCCGTTTCCCTCCGGGATGCCTCCACCGCCACCGTATTGAGGGATGTAGTCGTCGTAACCAATTGTTCGGGTGTCGAATGGTACGTGTACCATTTTTGTTGTTTTTCTTCAGAATGATCTGCGATAATAATAATGAAGGAGAAAAAATTGTTTAGACAATTATTGAATTTTATCAAAATTATATAAATGTGCGATTTGTTTGTTTATGCTAATTTCTTTCTGTCATCTGACCTTGTCGTATAAGGATCAAAAAAGGGTCATGGAAATCGGGAAAATTGCCGACAAAGGCAGTGCCATCTGACCGAGAACTCATGCTAATATTTTGATTTACAACCACCGATGAGTCGCTATATAAACGATGGTGGCGAGAATGATGCCTCACCATTCTTGGTAAAATCCTTTTCATCCCGAACGAGCAGAGGACAATCATGAACAACAACAACAACAACGACGGCAGCAACGTTCCAGATCAATCGCGACGTTATGCAGAGCTAGCGAGGATGCAAATAGTCGTGGATGAGGTGGAGGCGCGAGAGCGTCAACAAATGAGATACAATAACAATTCTCCACCTCTTTTTTATGCGGGCGGTTTCCGAGCTGAAACTCCATCGCCTCATCGAGACTATTCCGGTCACCAAAACCAGGTAAATTGGTTCTTTGTTTTCTTTAACATTGATTTAAATCAATCTTTTATTGGTCAGGAGAATATTCCACCGCGCTACAATGTGAATTCTCCGCCTTTGCATTATGCCGGAGGATACCGCGACGATGGGCTCAGTCCGCAGCCGGGGTCTTCCGGGAGTAAGCTTGAATTTGATTATTTTTCTCTTAATCATTTTTCAGGCATCTTCGCCGGGGTCCCTTTGAGTCCCCACCATCCTCCGCGCCACTGGACCCCCTCACCATTTCGTTCTTCGGCGGAGCCGCACGGTCGCCAGGGTGTATTGGTTGAGCGCCAGTTAAATGTAATGAGGGAAGAGCTACTGGAAGCAAGGCGTATGCCTCGTCCAACACCACCCAACTACGTCCGTCGTGGTAAGGAAGAAAATTCCTTTTCATTTTTGAAATTTTATTTTTCAGTCGCTCCGGAAAGCGACGAGGAAGAGCAGAGCGCAGATGCCAACGAGGATGAGGTAGGCATGAACGCTGGTGATGAAGAGGAGGAAATGGAAGTGGTGATGGACGTGGAAGAGGAGGACATGGAAGTGGAAGAGGTGTTTGAGGAGGACTGGTCTGACAACGAGGAGGACGAGTTGGATGAAGAGGAGAATGAGGCGGCGATTGTCCATGAATTGGCGATTCCAGGTGAGTACCACTAATCCATTGGTGTAAGTTGATTGAATCGTATCCATTATTTTTCAGCGAAAGAGGAGTACAACCTCTCTGACGTTTGCGTGCTGTGTTGGGAAACCACTGATGTGGTGGACATAGTCTACCATGGCAGTGGATGCGGCTGTATTAATACTTGTAGCGGGTGTGCGGCACCGGCTACTTGGAATCGACTTCGACGATTGGCACGTTGGATGGTTCGGAACACGAGAGGGACTCAGGTAGAGCTATTTATGGATATGTTGTAAACTATGTGAAATTTGTAAAATTTAGGACGAAAGGCCAATGTGCGGAACCTGCCGCAAACCGATGGATTACTTGCAACGCGCTCCGCGACGTTCACGTCGTGTCATCAAGTTGAAGAAGGTATGCAATTTCTGTTGATCGGAGATGGCTGGATGGATCTCGAAACAAATGCCGAATTTTTTAACTTTATTTTTGATTTGTCATATTATCTAATTTTGATCGTCTGTAATTTTGATGATTTTTTATTGAACCTTTTGTATTTTTTAAATTTTATTTGAATTTTTCATTTGAATTTTGTAATTTTGATGATTTTTTATTGAACCTTTTGTATTTTTGTATTTTTTTAATTTTATTTGAATTTTTGTATTTTTTTATCATTTGCATTTGATATATATATATTTATATAATTTTTTGGTCTTGAGTGCTTTTTGGTTATCTCAAGATATTTGGTGCTTTAAGGAATCATAGTCCCTTTTTGAGTCTTGTTTTCTATTTCGACTATTTGGAAGACAAGAAATTTCAACATTTATTCCAATAAATTCAGTTAAATCAGATGCATATGAAATAGAAAACAAAATGAAATAGAAAAATGAAAAATCACTGCCTTAGGAGGGAGGAGAAGGAACTATGAGTACTGGTATTGAAGGATCATTTTTTGTCTCGCATACGGGGCAAGGCAAATATGGTGCACCATGATACAATGAATTATAACAATTTGGATGAAAAGTATGATTGCAGTTATCATCAATGAACAAATTTTTGTGAGAGGAAAAAGAGAGACAGATAAAGCAGAAACCAATGTTTGGGGTCCAAATCTGATCAATTTCTAATAGTAAAGGCCGTGTTTGATGAGAAATTTGGACAAGATTGATTACACTATCCGCACCATGAAGAGAGCGAATGGTTTCTACTTTTTTGGTTATCGCTTGCGTCCTTGCGCGACGAACTCTGGCTATAACCCCTGCGGTATACCCTCCTAGGGTGCGTGTGAGGAGTGCATTGCGGACTTGTCCACCCGCACCCGCCACAAAAAAGGCCATTTCGTAAAGTAGTTCCAACGGAAGCTAAAAAATAAAAAATCAACTAGAAATCTATATAGCAAATTTAAAATCTATTTAAATATTAATTTGAGAACAAACTATATTGACCCCATATTGAAATAATGTGGAAAGTTTTATTTTTAATTTATAAATAGCAAATATTTCGAATGAATATTTTATTTGCATATTAGCATAATGGGCGGCGTCGGCAATAGACAAAGACGATGATGGAACAGATGGCAAGAGTGGGAGGAGATTAATAAGAGGAGGGGCGGGAGGGTAGAATAAATAGTGAGCCGATCCGACATTAGCATCACTTTTCCGTCACCCGCCCATATTGATAATATTCTTCCTTTGTCTGTGCTGCCTTTACCAAAATTGTAATGAGTTTCGACAATTTCAAAAATGTTAATTGGGCTGATATATTGGAAGATGTGAAAATTTTTGATGAGAGTCTGCCCAGTATGTTTTTCAGTTTTTAAATTTTCTATAATGTGAGTTATTCAATTAATATTTTATAGTTGGAGTGAGAGAGGCACCGCGCTGCATGAGGGAGTGCTGTCGGGGTATAACAGAAGATGATGATGGGGACAATGAGAGTAATGAGGAGATGGAGGTGGAATATGAGGAGCAGGACGGGAAGGAAGCGGATGTGGAGATGGAGAAAGAGGAGGAAGTGGGTGAGGGGAATGATGAAGAAATGGAGGAATAAGCGAAGAAGGGAGAACAATGATGGAGGATGCCGGAGAAAATGATTGTAATGGTGGGAGGGGATCAGTCGATCAACTTTTAATAATGGCGATTTATGCATTTAATTTGATGATTTTTTTGCTTAGTAAATTTTCAATTTTGGGAATAAGCAGCATCGAAGTCCCTAGGGCTAAATCCTTCTTCAGTTCTATAAAGATTGTCAGGTGAATCTTCGGAGATATCATTTTTCTCCTTTCTCCTTTTGCTAGTGTCTAATCATTTATATGTTAATGTAATCAGGTGGTATACAAATGATTTTGCGCCACGAATTCCTCCCCTTCTTGTTTTTATTCCAAATTCCTTCCTCCTTTTCTATTGTTAATTTTTAATTGGTTAGCTTTTTCTCTTCTTGCTTTTTTCCAAAGTTAATCGCGATTGTATGCCACTGAGGTCAGTATAACGTCAGCTTTATACCAGTTAGAAAATGTCAGAATAACATCTCACTAACTGGGCTCGAGCTGTCAGTATAACTAGCTCTCGCCCACCGCAATTAACTCTGGAATTGCTTTTTTCCTTCCTGTTGCCGTTAATTGGCTGCTTTTTTCTCACTTTCCTATTTTTCCTTTTTTCAAAGTTAATCACGACTGTATGCCGCTGAGTCAGTATAACGTCAGCTTTATACCAGTTAGAGGATGTCAGAATAACATCTCACTAACTGGGCTCGAGATGTCAGTATAACTACCTCTCGCCCGCCGCAATTAACTCAGGATCGTCAATAATTTATTGAATGCATATATATTTCTGGATGTGTCTCTCATCGTCATGTCCATTTCCCTCCCTCATTCATTCCATCGACACCTAGATCACTAATTTTCCCCTTTCCTGTTGCCCTTCATTGTTTGCCTTTTCCCCCGCCTTTTTCCCTTCTTTGTTTTAACTCTAACCCCTATTGATTGCCCTCTCTGTCTGGCAGATTATATATGTAATGAGTCGTACGCAATTTCCCCGTCTGGCAATAGTCGCCCCCTTCCCCTTTTTACACCGATTATCACCTCAATTTCCTCAATTTGCGGCAGTGCCTCAACTTCCTGTTGAGTTAGCCAACGAAGCTGCCTCGGTCGGGGTGTCGCTTTCACTCTGGGCTCCTTCCGGGGAACTGTTGCTTGCCCTTTTCCTCCCGGGTTTATCGGCTTTTTTGCTGGCGCTGTTGGCTTTTTCGCCGTGTTACCATTTGGGCGCCAAGTCGGGTCACGAGGTTGGGTTGTCCTTACTCCGCCCCGAAGACGCAAGACCAGGTGAAGTGTGGAATCCTTCTGGATGTTGCATTCAGCGATGGTTCGGTGGCCTTCCAATTGTTTCCCGTTGTGGCACTAAGTTGGATATTTTTAAATGTTAGTCTCAGATAGTCATAAAAACAGAATTGATAGCCCTCCCCGCATTGATACCGATGAGAAAATTAAATATTGTAACCCTTTTATTGATTCGGTTGAAATAGGATTGGTAACATTACCCCCAATTGATGTGAATTAGGTAAAACTATTGGTACCCTTCTCCCTTTGATTCCCGTTTTTTTTTGGATTACCAAATAATAGTCCGGTGGAATGCCCTCCTTGTCTTGGATCTTGGTCTTGACATTCTCGATGGTGTCGCTAGCCTCGACTTCCAGAGTGATGGTCTTCCCGGTGAGTGTCTTCACGAAGATCTGCATGGCATGGTCAACCTGATGTAATAATCATGTTATGAAATATTAAATGAGTCAATTAGAGATATACATAACATTTTCAAGCATGTGGTGTTTTCGGAAAATTTAAAATATATTATAATTAAAATAGTCCAAAAATTAAATTAGTGCCCCACAATTATATAATAAACTATTTGAACCTATATTCCAAAAATCAAACCAGATAATTATTATTATGATGCATAGATTTTAAAAATAATTAATGTCATAAAGCCCTTAAAAATTTTGGACCTGATCAATGTGCCGATCAGAGTTGATGTGGTGAATCGCTGAAGAAGGGTGTCCAACAACAAATACGCCCAAATGTGGGCCGGTTTGGGTTGAATCTTAAGTGAAAAATAGGATTGGGATTTTAAAAATATTTAAAATGATTCAGAATCTCGATTGTTATCGGCATAAATCAGAGAATAATTGGGGTTAAAAAGTAAAAGCGATAATAGTCGATTATACTTTTTCATTGATAATGGCATGGGGAATATCGCTAGTTATCGGAATAAGCCAGACAAATCGCTACCCTACCAAAAATCAATATGATTTATCATTAGAATTAAAAAGTGCAAAAATAAAAGTAAACCCTTTAAACCTACTTTTAATTGAATGGAAATGGGTTGGGGCATCGATGATGGCGACATGAAATTGTGTGGTGGCGAATCGCCACAGGGCAATATCGGCGGTGAGCCCAGAGTCACGCTGGGAATTCAGCTTATCCAAGAGCTATTAATTAAAAAATTTTGGAGATGATTATTTTGGGTTGTACGTTAGAGCGCTTTATCGGAATAAACCAGAAAAATCCCTTCTCGAAATTAAGAATCACAAATGTCAATTGTTTTTTGATTGGTAATGCCCCGGGGGATGTTGTCTTATTATCGGAATAAACCAGAGAAAATTTGTCCTAAAAATGTAAAATGGTCATACGGTAGCGCTTTGTGCTTTTTAAATTGATTAAATTCCATTTAAGTAAATATCGGAATAAATCAGATTAATTATTAAACTCTCAACCCTTAACTTACCCATGCGTATTTTCCGCTTTCTTGGAGCCCGATGTTGATCCCACCACAACGGTAGATGAGTTCGGAATTGGGGGTGGTGCCAATCACAGCAACGTTGATGTGCATTTTGGGGGTCATAGATGCAGAGAAAATAGAATTGGGAATGTATATTTATGAGCTTATGTGGGAAAAAGAAAATGTCAAAAATTTGTGGAATTGTGGGTTAGGTATTATAAAAAATTGAAATTGGAATTAGCAATAGTTAGGTAAAAAAGTGATAAGAAGGGGAAGGGATGTTGGTGATTATTGGAATGATGATCAGATGGTCACGGGGAAAATGGCAGTTCGAGTCCTTGATCATTATGAGAGGTAAGGAAGGGATGTGAGTGAGGGA